>JAUMJL010000969.1:32500-263312 GCA_033558185.1 Dromococcyx pavoninus
TTATATAATTTAAAACCAATTTAACATTGCATAGCACTACAGTAAATATGCATATTGCTAATAAGATTTACACAATTATTCCAGTCAAACAAAGCGAAATGTTTACCACCTCTCAAAATATAAATAATAAAATTAAACTTGCACAACTTTTCCAAGCTAGGGAAGGAGGGCAAAATCCGTAAGTAGGAAATTTGGAGTAATATTTGATACTCGGAGAGATAATAAAACTAAATATTTACAGGCTGCCTCTCACAGTTAATAAAATACGATTATCTGATAATCCTTAGCAGCAAGGCTATTTGTATAGTTAACAGCTGATTACAAAAGTACTTTAAGGAGGCAGGCTGGGGTCAGGGCGGCTCTGCACATCCTCCTTGCCAGGGTCAGGCCTGAAATATTAACAAACCCAACTGCTTAATAACGAGACTTGCAGCCCCGGGGGCTGAGCTGCCTCCGGGCCCCTTGTAAGCAAATAACGCGTGTCACGGGCTCCCCTCGGGCGGCAGTGGAAGGGGATGGTGGTGGCGTTCCAAGGGGGGTGCGGGAGTTTGGGGGGGACGACTGGGGCTAGAGGAGTCGGGGTCTACCACCGGGGAAGGGGTGCCCTGCCCCTGGGGAAGGGGTGGTCTGTCCCGTGGGGGAGGCGCCGTCGAGGGGTGTCCCCCAGCCTCGAGGCGGGTTGTCTGGGAGTAGGGACCATCCTGGTAGCGAGCACCCCCATGGCCGTGAGTCCCAACCCCTCAGGCAGGGTTGGATGGGTGGCAGTGGCAAAGAAAATGATGGAAAACAATTAATCAGCACCACATCTGCATACGTCGCCGGCTCCATCCTGGGGGGATCCGTCGAGGGGATCCCGGGGGTTCGGTCAGGGAGAGCTCTCTGCTCTGCGAGGCTGCAGCGGCTGCCTCGTTACCCCGGACATCTGATATTTAAAAAACTGTTAACTCTTCCCCTTTCAATAGAGGACGCCCCTCTCTATTTAGTATTATTGTTATACTATTTTTTTTTCCTTTACGGAAAGAAACAGGAACGCGTGTAAACAGACCCGTGTGTGCAGGGGAAGCCGCTGATCCGTTCTGTGCCCTCCTCGTTTCGAGAGCTTGTCTTCATAATTTAATGATAATTTAAAATATTGTTTCTCTCCCACTGTTTGATAATCCTGCGCCTTTAGTTGAGTTGATGCTGACAGATTTTGAAGGCCACCCTTTTCCCTCTCACCTGCTGTTATATTTAAAAAGGAAAAAAAGGTATTAACCTCCGAGGAAATAAATATTGAAACACGAGGTTCCAGCTACAAAGCCCCCAGATCCCACCAATTCATTCCTCTGCTCTTATTTTTCCTGTGTTTTGATTTCTTCCATTTTTATTCCCTTCTTCTGCCCGCCACGTTTCCTACCTGAGCTCCCCTCTCCCGTGCTCCTCACAGGTGCTTGCGGAGCCGCCTCTTTATTTGCCTGTCTGGGGTGTCAGACTTTATTTTGTATTTTATTTGCGGGTCCGATTCGATAAGGAATAAGTTTCCTAAGGAAAAAACCCCACACGTAAATTGCTGTATGTGGGTGTAGCTGTAATGAAAAATCAGAGCAGTTAAATCGTAAAATTTGGATTAAGAAGCTTGAATTTAATACACACACAACACATTTATTAAAGCATTAGAATAATTGAAATTTGCTGCTGGAATAGTCCAATCTGTTTAAATAATTCTATGGGTGTCTTGTTGTGATAAAAGATTATCTGGAATTCTATTAAAGGCGCAGGAGCCCGATTTCTAAATCCTATTTGGATACTTTCAATAACTATCAATAATCTCATCTACTCAACAGCCTCCTGCCTCTCCGCTTTATCTGAAAGTTTACAGCATTTCAGGAGAATTTAATAATAAAAACCCCGACGACGTAGGAAAGCGGTACCTGTCATTCATGTTCGGATTAAAAAAAATATTAATATGAGAAAAAGCCCATTGAAAGGTTTTGCTGTTTAAGTGCCAGACTAGATGCAAGGGATAGATTGGTTTTGTATTTGAAATCTCACCTGAAGGTTATTTTTATCTATCTCAACAAATTATCCCTGTCTGTTTGTGGAGTAATTACATCAATGAATATTATGAATAAGGTATGCTCCAGCCAAATATTAATTAAAGGCTCAACACACCTCTCTCCCCCTTCTGCTGGGCTCTCTTCAGACCCACGAATTAATGCCAGGTCCTTTTAATCCCTCACTTATTACAACTTTCAGTTAATTTTATACTGTTTAATATCATTCCAGGGGCTAATTTCTTTTGTTTATGCGTGGGGTGTCTTTGTAATTGTTACCAGACACCTTCCTGGCCGGAGCACCAGCTCTGCCGGACCCCAGCGCTGTCACTAATCGCTGCTAATTTTCTTCATTAACTTCATTTACTCTTTCCACGCATTTTTGCGGGGTGAGGAGAGGAAAGGCCTGGGCCGGGATCGTGTGCTCTGGACCGATTTCTCTCTTGAAGCTCAATACATGGGGCAAGGAGGGGAAGGTACCTTCTCCCCGAGACCCCCAACTTGGGGGGGAGGAGGGCACCCGCTCCGCTCCCCGCGGAGCTCGGGAGGAAAAATTGCACCAGCTCGAGTGTTAAAAGCGATCGGCAGCGGGCTGAAAAAAACAACCCTCTCTCGGGACTTTGCAGCGGCTCCCCCGTCCCTTTTCCTCCTCTTCCCTTTTTATTTGTATTTTTTCCTCTTTCCTTTTTTTTTTTCAGCTCTTCTTTAACTCCCTGGACCCACTCCTGATTTCATTCTGGTTATTAGACAGCTACCAGTGACTGTCTGCACTCCGCGTCTTTCCTGCTAATTATCACCTTATGAAAAGTGTTTCATTAAGAAACTCTGCTTTTGATTAATTATCGACAGAATGCTGACCAGAAAGAAATGAAATTAGTCGCTGACCCCGTCTGAGTAACACTGAAAATTCATCACCTATCCTTTTAATATTGAAACGCACGGTAGAATTTTAATAGAAAATATTGTTTTTTCCAAACCTTTCAGTCTTTATTATTGCCCCTGGGCAAGAAATGATATTGCTGGCAATATAGCAGCCTTTGTTCATTTTAAATTTATTAAACATAATGCACTTCATTTTCAAATATTTTACTGTTTCTTTTTAATTTCGCCCACTGTAAGTACAGAATAAACCTTTTTTAAACATTTAAGATGCTGGGAAGGGGGGTCTTTATAGAGGTCCTCCCATAGAGGCTGGGCTGTCTGGCCCATGGGAAGAGAAGGGGCTGAGATTTCGGCTGGCAGCCCCTGCGAACCCTCGGGCCGTCCCCACGGGGTCCCGGGGAGGAGAATGGGGGGACGGGGCAGCCCAGGTCCTTTTGCACTAGGGCGAAAGAGGGGGGCAGCATGGGGAGGTGCGAAGCGGGGGGAAAGGAGGTTCCTTCTGACGGGTCTGCACTCCCTCTCTGCCCCCCGACCCCCCCGGCCTCCTCTCGACGGCCGGGGCAGGGCAGCCCCCCCCGGAGCTCGGCGTCGAGGGGGGTCGGGGGGAGCAGCCTCCTCCCCGGGTCTGTCCCAGCAGCTGCGGTCCCTCCCGCCTGTCCCCCTTTCCCAAGGAATCCGAGACCTGCGGTTAATGAGACGTGAAGTGTGAAAAACTTCCTGAGCGGGGCGGCCCTAACGACGTTCCCAGATGTGCGGTGGGAAGGGGCGGCCCCGGCCATCGATTCTCCCCCGCCTCCTCGGGAACGGCCCCACCAGCCTGGCCGGGGGAGGGACGGGGCGCCCCGGGGAGGAGGAGGCTCGGCGTCCTGCGAGACCCCCGCAGCCCTGCCCAGGAGAGAGTATTCTGCTCCCTGTGCACAACCCTAGGTCTCTGAATGCATCCCCTTTACATCCCCAGGTCCTTGAGTACACCCCTTTTGAAACGCTGGGTGTCTGAGTGCATCCCTGAGACCCTGAGTGCACCCTCTCGTCCCTGGGTGCATCATCTGTGCGCACCCCGGGTCCCTGGAGAGCATCCCCGGAGCATCCCAGGACCCTCCGCTCCGACGTGATCCTTCAAACCGGGAGGGAACCCCCACTCCCTGTTGTCCTCACCTGAACCGCAGAAGTTGCTCCAGAGGGTTCTGCTCCAAGGGACACTTAGCCGGGGGGAGGGGGTGAGGTCGGGGGGGCGGGGGTCCCCTGGTTGCTTTCCCCCTTCCCCTTCCATCCTTCCTCCACCAGCCCCAACAAGCGAGTGACTGCACTCTTTCTCCTCTCATTTCTGCCCCCCCAAAACGCAGCCCTATAGACGGTGGGGCAAACAAATAAATAAACCTCAGCCTCCTATTTTTATGAGCCATTTAACTCCAAAATAGACCTCCAGCATCCAGTCCCCGCGCTGGATTTCCATACCCAGTCACTCAGCCCTGCTTATCTTCATGTATGGCTGCCTCATGTTTAACACACAATTACATTTTCTCCCTCCAATTCCATTACAAATGGAATCGGGGAGGCATTGTTTGAAGAAATGTACTGCTTCAGTTCTAGTTATGTCGTACAATGCACGGAACGGTGGAAAAAATCTAGACACCAAAGAGTCAACACACACACAGAGACACGGGCAGAGGCTCCCGGAGCGGAGCCCGCACCCTGCTTTACCGCAAACAAAGTGCTGCCCTGCAGCCGGGCCGGCCGGGCAGAGGGGCCGGGCAGAGATAACCAACCGATAGGAAGTTAATTAATTGCATTAAACTATTGACTAACTACCTAGCTCGATCGTAATTCATTTAGAGAATATTAAAATCTGAGGAACAATAATAAAATTGATGCCGATTCCCAGCGGAAGGAGATGGCCAGCAAATTGGATACTTTTCTTAATCTGGCGTAAATAATAACATGTCTGTTCCCACTCCCTCTCAGGCCAATTCCCCTATCATTTATTCCAGGCTCAAAAGCCTGCTTCCATAATTGATATCAGTTACTCAATGAGTGCTCCTTGCATTTGTTCTCGTTATCCATTCTAATTACAAAGTTCAGTCCGGGAGGGGGTAGGGCCGGGGGGAAGATGCCGAGCCCCTGCCCCTCCCAGGGACACGATCCGGGATGAGGTGGAATAGCGAGTTCTGGATGGCTGGGAACTATGGGCTCAGCATCCCCCGGGAAGCAGCTCGGTTATGGGGTCATGGGTGCGGGGCGGTCCCCCCTCACCCTCTCTCCGCCCCCCAGCCCGGCTCACCGCTTCTCCCGGCTGGGTGCAGATATTCTTATTTCGTTATTTATTCACTTATTTATTCATTTATAAAGTGTTTACTTAGCTAGGTGCAGATGTAACATCTCATTTAAAGGCTGGCCGCGGGGCAGAGAAACAATTGGCAACAGAGGAGGGGGGGTAAGAAAACGAAAGAACTCGGGAGAATCAAGAAGCAGAGAGTAGGGAAGGCGAGCTGCTGTCTGCGAGGGGAGAGGGGGCAGCCTGGAGACCCCCAGGGGAGGGAAACTGAGGCACGGGGTGCTGGGGATAAGGGGAGAGAGGGATGCACCCCCGGGAGGACGCAGGGTGCCGGCGGGGGAAGTGTTGGGGATGGTCCCCGTCCCCACCTTCCTCCCCGCTGCCCTCAGCCTTCCTCACCACGACCCGGGCACACCGCGGACATTGGTTTTCCAGCAGCTTTGGGGAGAAATTGATGGTTTCCTCCCCGGTTCCCGAGGCAGCAGCAGGGATGAAGGGTAAGGCGGACAGAGGAACTTGCTGGGGGCGGGGATCGAACCTGCGACTCCCCCAAGTCCCGCGCCCCCCAGCCCGGCCCCTGGTAGCCCCACCGCATCCCTTCACACGGGCGCTGACGGGCGGCAGCTGCTGATTGTTTAAACGAGGAGGCAGTTGCTTAGCAACCCATAGGAGGCTCATTACCGAAGCCACAGTGATTAACAAAAAAGGGTATGAAAGTAAAATGGATTAATTATTTAATTAACTAATTGATGATCAACTTCTTTTTAATTATTCACTTAATTAAAGAAGTGTAACTACAACACTGCCCTTATCAAGTGTGTTGATATACTGACAAGATTTCAAAGACAAAAAGAAAAAGAAGAAGAAAGGGGGAAAAAATATATCTTCCCTGCTACGGGCACCACAGATCTGAAGCAGGAGCCGCACACAACTTCTCGGGACTCCCTATCCCAGAGTTCAGATGTAGCCCCAAAACTTTCCTGTAAGGGGGACTGGGGCGAGAATGTCCATCCCAGAAGGAGCAGCACCGTTGCTACGAGTTATATCTGTTTCCTGCTGCCACACTACAGAGCATAAATTCAGACCCACTGTGCTCTAAGGAAGAGTTATGGAGGCCTTGCTGCTTCTTAAATCCGGGTTGATCTTTTCCTCTTAAGTAGACGATGGTTCAGCTGTATTTGGTCAGACCCAACGAGAGAGTTATGGATGGCTGAAAGCTTCTCTGCACCTTTTTCCCAGGCCAAAAGATTTGGCTAGGTCTGGAGTGAAGGACCCTTCCTAGGGGTGACCAAAATTCGTGAATAGGCTGGGAACATCTAGCCTGGCATTTGTTGTCACAGGAGAGGCGAGAGCATCAGTATGTCAAAGCAACCCTGGTGCTTGTGTGTGTGATGCATAAGGACCCTGACTTTCGCAGAGAGCAGGTCCTGGCAACAAGGGACCATGGGGAAGGAGTGCAGAGAGTCCTGCCCAGTGCAACCCATGGAGCCCCCTGCCTGCTCAGGGATCCCTCTTCCCAAGTTGTGCTTGGAGTCAGCAGTAACATGTAAGTGATTTTGCTTTCCAGAGGATTTGTCATGTTCACTCTGCCCAGCAAGTGCCTGGCTCTCCCTGTATTGCACTAATTTTGTTTGTGTTTTTTCGAAGTAAACAGTGTGGCTTGTCGAAAACGTTCACCTCTCTTGATTAATTTACCTCTAATCACAAAGATGGCTCCGCAATCAGCAGGTAAATGTGGGGAGTGAAATCTGCCTGGTTTTCCCAGTTAGTGCAACTGATGAGGGAGAGGGGGTGGCGTCCAGCCGAGGGGAGGACGGTGCTGCAGGGACTCAATCGATTCTATTTACCCATCCAAGTTGTGATTGGATTTATTGTCAGTGTGAAGAAGACAAACTGATCGCTTCTGCTCAGCACAGTATTGGCAGGTCCAAGATTTGCTGAAGGAAGGGAAACTTGGGAGAGTTTAACTTGGTTTTTTTAACCTTATGCTGAAATGCTCAGGGCCCCCATTTTGCCAGAAGATCACCCAACCAAAACTCATCCCCCATGGTGACCCCCATGGTGATGAAACTGTTGTCATTCTGTGCTAAGAAGGAAGGTCTGGAGATATCAGGGCACGATGTGTCAGTATGGATGTGTGGAGCCCTGGGTATCAGCAATGCAAACCAGGAGTGTTCTGTGTTCACAAGGATGGGGCCACAAGAGCCATGAGACCTTCGTGGTGGCATCAGGCCAGGTTTACCCAGGAGACCCTGGGAAGTCATTGGAGATGTTCAAAAGCGGAAATAGGGAGGAAAAAGCTTTCTTATTTTCACTGAAGGAGAAAACTCTCCCAGTACCCGGCAGGCAGGCAGAAAGCCAGGCAGGTCCGAATGAGATGAGACAGCATAAGGATGGACAAAGCAGTCTAACTTCTCCCTCACCAGTTTCCTGTGCCTCTATTGGTTTTAAAAACATAAACCAAACCTTCCCCTCCATTTAAATCATGTACCTAATCCCCTAACTCTCCTAATTAAGCAGAGGGAAGTTTAAATTGTTCTGACCATCTTTGGGGGGATTATATATTTCAATCATCATTATGGTATGGCTATTTGTGATACCACAAGATAGATAGGTATATCCATTGTATAATCAGGCATACAAATTATAATCCCCCCAAAGACATTTAATAACAATTTAAAATACTGACTACTGGACGTAGGGCATCGGCAGATTAGAAATGAGCATGAGCAGGGGGTTGTTCAAGGACTCCAGATGCTTTGCATTACCAGTCTCTGTCCTGCAGTCCTTCCTCTTGGTGCTAGGACCAGCGCCAGTGAGGAGGAAGGGGCTCCCATCCCTGGGGTCCTTCCCACATAGCAGCGTAGAGTGCATTGTCCTATTCGCAGAGGGTGCTCAGAGCAAAGTGGATGTGCTGGGTGCTGAGAGCATCTCCATCCTTCTGACCAGCTTCCACCTCGTGGGATGCCTTGAGGGTCTCATTACCTCTACTGGAAGCTGTGGATGTGCATCCAAGGGACAGGATGTGGTCTGATGCTGTCTAATTTTCTTGAAGCTGTACATGAGGGTCCCCACTGACATTAGTGGAAGCTGCTGAAGCATATCAAGAGAAGAGGAGATGCTATGAGTGCTTGCTCTCACAGCAAAACTGCTCAGGGGTGCCTCTGTAACTGTGAAATCAGGCCTTTTGAAAGCATGGATTATTGAGTGAGTAGATGTAGCCAGTTCTTTTAGGGCCATTAGTCCTCATATGCATTTGGTTATTTCACACTGAAAACATACAGGGCAGATCATATAATATTTAGGGTAGGAGGGTGAAGAAGGAACAATTTTTCTGCTTCTCAGAAGTGGAAATAACTGCTCAAAACCTACTAAAACAAAGAGAGACACATGTCTAAGAAATAAGAACCACATTCTGACTTGACAAGAAGAGCATTGCAGGCGAAATTCTAACTCAGTGAATTTTTGTAGGCTGGGTTTGGATGGCAAAGAACTTAAAACCTTATGCTTTAAGTGGAAAGACACAGAAATCTTTAAATCTGTGCCAGGGAAATGTTATGAGTCCAAATAAATGGGCTTGACAGGCATCATCCTTTACAGAAAGGCCAGCCTAGCTGAAAAACCAATTTCTTGTTCTGTTTTTAAACAACAACACGGAGATCGTGTTTTCCACTTCATCAAATAAGCAGAAACATTATTGTTATTTGCATTGTGCCTTTGGTATAGGCAGCAAACGCTGTGTAACTGCTGGAAAACACCTCTCTCCCTCATTGCATGAGGGCGTGCAAGGCTTCCACCCCTCAGCTGCAGCGAGGGAGAACCAGGAGAGATGTGAGTCTAAGTCAGAGCAGCCAAAGGTGGCGATGGGAGCTGGGTATGGGAAGGGCTGGTGGCTCTGCTTGTTAGCAGCAGTGCTGAAAACTTACATTCTTGTTCAATAATAGCACAGTTGTGTGGAAAACAGCTAAACAGTTGTCTAACACAGCAAGGGATCTCACTGACGATGAACGTTGCAGGAGCAATCGTTCCCTCAATGCGTCCCCAGTTCCTTATCTAGCTTCCAGAGTTGTGGTTTTTTACAAGGTTTTGGCATGGTTTTTTCTAACACCTCATTGCCATGTGACCCCTTTGCCAGCTCCTGACAGCCCCTTGCCGTTGGCTCCTGAATGCCCTCGAAAGGGCAGGTGCCCCAAGGGCTCCGGTTGGCGGTGGGGCTGGGAGGCTTCTCCGCGGTGCCAAGCCGGGGTACACCGGCTGCCGCCGAGGGCAGAAGATGATTCAGTCTTGGGGAAGCACTGAAAACCCTAAATAAAAGCAATGATTACTAAACACAGCCCTGGGGTGAGTTCAGCAGGCACTAGCAGGCAGGGATTGATAATCTTTACCCAATGTGGCAGTTCAAAGTGTTTTTATAGGGTGTCACCCAGGCTTGACTTTAATGGGAAGGAAAGAGCATGAGCTCGGGCTCTTAGGAAGGGAGAACAAGTCCAGTCCCTACACTTGTCCCAAGGATGTCTCTCTTTCATGGTGATGGCTGTGAGCTTGGTATTTATTTTTACTGAGGAGGTCTTCACATCAGGTGTTTCTCTCTGTGAGCAGGACGTCGTGTTTGCCCTGGCATTAGAGAAATCGCTGTTTTACAGTGCTCCTTGCCCTCAGAGAGAAGGCGCCAGGAGCGGAGAATCCAGGTCAGTGCTTACAAGAGATCAAATGCCCTGGTGATGGGCATGTTACACGCTGACCTTGCCTGCTTGGGAACCATTCAGGGCTTGCTGGTGTCAGCTAAGCTGGCTCAGACACTGGGTCTCCGGTGCAGCCGTGCCCTCTCGCTCTCTGACTTTAAATCACCTCCAGCTTTCCTAGTTCTGTGGGCTCATCTTCCCACCTTAGGAACCTCTACATCAAAGCTGTGCCGAGGAAAATACACTGCTAACTTCTTTAAATTATCCTAGGCATTGTGATTACAGGATCTGGCAACCACTTTCCCAGAGCTTGTGAACTTCTTGAAAAATCTCCAGGGAATTTCTCTCTGGGGGAACTTTATATTTTCTTGCTGATTTTTAAAAATCTACTGTTAACACTGCGAGAGATTTTTTTTTTCCCAAGCACCAAACTCTTGATGGATGCTGGGTTTGTAGGAGCTGTAAATGTAAATTGTTTTTCCTCTGGCCACTTGTGTTTTATTTGAAACGTACAAAATCTGAGTGTGTAGTTCCTGAGAGCTGGCCTAGAGAACAGCAGCACTCCCAAGTAGTTTGTCTCCTATCAAATGGCATTAATAATTTAGTCTCTAATTAAAAGTGAGGTCAAACAATGAAAAATGGCTGAGCTAAATGGTTGCTCTGTGATGTATTAAAGTGACTGGTAGGTTTTAATGGATGGAAGGAGTGTTGTTGTTTGTTTATGTACAGAACACTTTCAGTCAAAGACTGTGGGAGTCCTGAGGAAATGTATTTAACTAAAATCTTCTAAAGGTTACTGAGTCAATGTCTTGAATAGACAATTTTTACACACCTTTTATTTCCTTTAAATTGCTCAGCTACTGGTAAAACAGCTTCTTTCAATGACAAAGAGAGAAAAGAAGCCCTGCTTTGATGCCTCTTAGGCTTCTTCATCAGTGGATGTTAACACTCAAATATCTAAGGGGATCTAAGACATTGTGGGAAAAGTATTCCGAAAGGAGCTTGGTTTTATGTTCTGGAAGATGCTCCGGGTGTCTGTTCCCAGCATGCTCGGTGGCTCCTCCTGCCCTGAATGATTTTGGGAAGCACCTGTCCTTAGTGTGATTACTTTATCTGTCAGCAGCCTTTGCCCAGAAGCTAACCCTGTCCTGAGCAGGCCCCAGCAGCTGAATTTCCAAAGAAAACCAAGAATGAGAGCAAGATTGCAGCCCCCAATATGCAGGGGGAGAACCTGAGAGAGGGACTCTGATCCTTGTGGCACCTTGGCTTCCATACCCAGGGCTCTGGAGTTAAGGCATTGTTTCCCATACAGAACTATCACATCGGTACAGATGTGCTTACAGGAAGGTTAGGGAGAGGGTAAGAATTTATCTTGCTTATGATGGGCAAACCCAGGATCTTTCACCATAGATCTGGACCCAGCACTGTGCTGTCCAAGCACAACAGGAGAAAAACTTCTGCCTGTCTAGTGTATAACTGGAGGTAGAAAGAAGTTCACACCTGAGAAGTCCACATTTCTCTACATAGCTGTACAGAACCAAAAAAAGGTAAACTATAATTCACTACTCCTAAATATTCAGCCTTTATTTATGTGCATTTTTAGATGGCAATCTTTATATAAAAAAGACAGGGAGCCGGAGTTTTGCACCTATTTCATTTAACACCACTTAACTCCTGGCACTGGCCCAATATGTCTCCATTAAGTGGAGACTTCGCAAAAATTGTCCCAATTAAGCAGCAGCGTTGCGATTTGCTGTTGTTAGGCTAAACTGGTTCCCTGGGAGATGTCCTAATGAGGTATCCATCTTGATTAAGTGCAGACCCGTGAAGAGCTTCCCAATTAAAGGATGGAGTATACATGTATATTATCCAAATTTTTCTTTTTTTACAATAGTCACCTGTGGTATCTGCTCTGGGGGTCACTCCCCCCCCCCCGGACGACGGCGGTGTTCGCTTTGACATGGGAGGGTGCTGACCAGACCCATCACAAGTGGTCACGGACTGCCAGCACTGGGTTTTGTATCTAGGTCTCCACACTCACTGAAGAGGAAGATTCCATGGGTGACGGCCCAGCCAGGTGCAGGGGTCATTCCTACGTGTCCTTACAGCTCTTGTAGCACAGGCTGGTTGTGCACTTACATTGGGGTCTTGCCAAAACCCCTTGTTCTCTCTCTGTTTCAGACCACCTTTCTGAAACAGAGAGAAAAGCTGTGGAGCTGAGAACACAAGTGTATTCCTGGTAGGAATGACTCGGATACCAGGTTTTCTATATGGGAAGCTGGGTGTGTGGCCGTGGTGGCACAAGGGGAGACAGACTGGAAGGGGGAAGACGCGTTTCCCTCCCTTGATCTCCCTGCTGGAGCTACAGAGTGCTCCTGGGGTGCCCAACAGGAGGGCAGGAGGTGAGTTGCAATGGGAGATCCCTCAATGGGAGATTCCAGGTTTGAAGTTAACGTTGCTTGGGGCAGGAGGTTGCATGAAGGACCTCCACAAGTCGCTGCCAACTCCATGAAGCTGTGCTCGCAGGGCTGGGGTCAAGGTGAGCTGTGGGGCTCCACCAGCAGCACCAGCCCTCCAAGGCTGCACCAACAGAGCAGAAACCACTGGGACTGCCTGGGGCCGTTGTAAGACTTGATGGGTGTGGATTAAGAGGGATGAGGGAAAAAGGCGTTGCTGTAACACCCCGGCTGGGGTTTTGGTGAAGAGAGAAACCACAGGAGTTTCTTCTCAAAGGAATAAGAGATTTGCTTCTTCCCTTTCAATAACTTTCACTTTACTTTAAACCAACAAATGTCCATTTGTCAAGTGTTAATATTCACCCAATGTCCAGAGGACATACCTTGAAAGTTATTTATAACAGGATTCTTTTTTTCCTTCTGAGGAAACAGTGTTCTCATTCCATATTTCTTCTGCACTACAGAATTACCAATCAACAGTTTTGGAGTAATTTTAAATACAATTATAAAGAATGTGATTAGGACAAATGCAAAAGAAGTTAAACATAATCAATTCCTCAGTGCTGCCTCGTGGTTTACATTTTAGTATCATTTAAGGGGATTTGCACCAACCTTTTGTAGTAGATTAAAGGCAGATATTTTGTTTGTTACAATCAAACCTATGATTTCGGTTTTATAAATTTTTAAAATATTAATTATAGTTTGAAAAGTACACGGAGGTGAATACATTAACTAGTTTCCTGCTTAGATAGCAACTATTTGGTGTTTGGCATTAGATTAGCAAGGAGCAGGTTGGGAATTTTAATCCACCTTGTTAAGTTATTAAATTTTCTTTATTTACATACAGATCTTACTTTCATTAACATTGTAACAGGTGCTCATTAACAATTTATCATTTGCAAGGCAGAAACAAAAAGATTTTGCTACAAAGTTTTCTCTTCTGTCTCAATTATACCGTGTGGGAAGGCTAAAATAATTATAAATATTGTTTTATAACAACACTCAAACCTTGGGCTCATGTGGAAACCCAGTAATCTTTGAATATTTCACTGCTTGTAATTTCAACCCGTGTAGTTACACAAATAAAGCATTTTATTTAAAAAAGGGGAATATTTTCACTCGAAAATGTCTGCTACACTTGAAGTATTTGGGTTCATGAACAAATGGACCCCTTATTCTGTCCCACTTATTCACAACTTAAGAGAAGACTAATAGAATTTTAATATGATGTGTAATCACACTAAAAACTGTAGTTCAAAATTCCTGAGCATCACTTCAGTGCTATTGAATAGCCTTGGATCTAATTAGCATAATCATTTGCAGAGCCCTTGGAGTCCTATTTTCCCAACCTTTTTATAATCTGAAAACAGGGGGTTTATAATTTCTTTTCATTTTTTTGGCATAAGAGAAGGACACGATGCAATTTCCTTTTCCATCCCTCCTCCTTGCTCCCTCCTCCTTCCCCCCTGCTCCTCCCAGCCCACTCGTGTAGCACCAACCACCCCCAGCAGGCACCTATGGACCCACTGGGTGAACCCTGACTTGGCTGCAATGCCCCAAAGAGCTGGAGACAGCTGGAAGCACTGGAAACTTCACTTCTAATAATATTATCCTCGATGTGCCTATCTTTATTTCTAACATTGCCTTTTTCTTTTGGAAGGAGGTGAGCCTCCAGCAGCTCTTTCAGCACGGCCGCCTCTTCCCCATCCCTGTATCTCCAGGAACTGCTCTTCTCTTGGCAGCCAAGGGCTTGCTCTTGCAAGGTGGTTTATTCTGGCAAGGCATCTGAATAGCTGTGGTCTTGGCACCACTCTTCATTTTGCAGGATAGAGCCCTCATTTGAGCCTCTGTCATCTGCAAGACTTCCAGCAATGCTGGTACATTCGTGATGATCCATAACACGTGAGTGATTTAGAAGCATTCCTCAGGCTTCCAGCTCTTGTTACTCCTAGGAATTCAAAACCCAGTTTAGGATTAGTTTTCCTGGTGTTATTTGAATTGTCATCCAGGGCTGGTGCCTAAGTCAGGCTGCAAGAAGCTCCTGCAGGATCCTGTTCTGTAAAATAGCTTTGATGTTCTTTGAGTACATAGTGTGCTCCAGGACGGCTCTGGCCTTCACTGATGGTGACTCTATGCATGTTGAAAGCATCCTTAGTGCTCCACTGGATGTATTTCTGATCAGTTTAGGCAAGAAAAGTCTTAAGCAGATCCAATTACTGATGCTCACTATCTGCTTCATCCCTGTTGCTTATACAATCTCCTAAGTTATGGTTAGGGGAGATGTTTCAATACAACAGGCACAGTTCATTTCATGTTGACAAATCAGCACCCTAACCCCCCTCATGGTAATTTCTACCTCATTTCAAATAGTTTATACCAGAACTGGGGGACCTTTGTAGCCTCATTTGTCCTACCAAGGCTTCCTTAAGGAACCTGCAAGAACAAGAGGCAAAAAATATCATCCCTGGAAAATCCCATGTTACCAGGTTGGTTTGTGAGCAGTTGTGTAGAGCCACAAATACGACCAAGTCTTTGGCTTCTTCTTCAAAATACGTACTGTGTGTGTCTGGTGATCTTGATTTTAATGTTCATTTTGCCACTGGCAATTTGTCTTTGCTTCTCACTGAAGCCCACTGACTGGTTTTCAGTGTATTTCTGGACTGTCAGTTTATTCCAAGCTGCAAAATTATTCTCCCTCTGTAATTTGAGGACTTCTATGGATTGAACATCAAAGAAGTCTGAGAGTCTCGCTCTGTCTCTCAAGACCGATTCCTGCAATTAGAGTTTTCCTAAATCCTTTTTAATTTATCATTGCTTTCACAAATCCAAGCCACAAAGTGCTGGATTCCTGATCTGTTTTATTTCCTTGCTGTGCACGTCATGGCTGGTGTCAAGGGTTGGACAATTGTTTCTGGTTTTAGTGTGGGCTGATTGCTTCCTTCCACATGTGGATTAACATGGTAGTGATTAGAGGAAGCAGGTGTGAGAGGTCAGTCTGGGGTAGGTATATCTGGAAGGATATTTGCTTTAAAAGATCTAAACCTGCACCCTGGCTCCGTTTGTCTTCAGGATACTAATGGGGTAGGTGAGCATTTTAATGCTGTCTCAGCAAATTGTCACAAAGACTAGACAAATGTGGAGAAAGGCCAAGTCCTGGTAGCTTTTCTCTGCTCCTGAGTGGGCTACGTGTAGACAGTCTCCCCAGCCTTGATCTGTGGGGTATTTGAGGCAACTCAGATGGGCCCTCAGCTGGCATTGGTGTATGGACATCATGTGTGCTCTGGCTTGAGGAATTTGTCCTACTGTGTTCCCTGATGCCACTCTGCAGCCTTAGCCCTGCCCGTGCTTCCTGCACCTCACCTACCTGCACCTGCAGCACCGGTGTCTCTTGCCTGGGCATGGATCCTATGCATTGGGACAGTAAATCTGCAAGACCATTTTGTTTTAATAGACATGGAAAATTAATGCCTAGAAATGACTGTTAAAAAAGTCTCAGGCAGAACACCTCCCTGCTTCTGCCCCTGTTCTCTTCCTACCACCCATTTTGTAGAAGCTTTTGAATTGGTTCGTTCTAAAAAAATCCTTGCACAGCAAAGATGTCCTTGATTGTGTTATTTTAAAAAGTAATTTTCCCCACCCCTGAAAGTTTTTGTCAATGGCATTTTACATTTTCTCACTGACTTAAATAGCCTGGTCTCTCTCTTTCTCAAAGTAAAATAGACAGTGTCTTTATTTATCCTGTTAGTACTTTAAACTACAATAAGATAAATGGGCACAATTATAGATGTGCACCAGAATAGGAACATGTGTTCTAGCATATGTGATACTAACCTAAGCAGACATCTAAATGTACTTCTCAGATAACAAACATTACACACACACATATTTATTAAACTCAGCAACAGCCTTTGCCATCCTTTTTAGCTACTTTTAAACAGCTGGTGAACTGTCAAAACGACGTTAAATATTTTAACAAACAAGTTAAATATTTTTAGTTGTTTCTGTGATGGTAGTAAAAATTCAGGATGGAATAATCTGGCTGCTTCTGTAAAACGCTCAAGGAAAAGCAGAAGATTACTTTATTTGGCTGTAAGTTTTAAGCCAATTTTTGTTTTAAAGGAGCAGGCTGAGCTCTGTGCCTGGGACCCAGCGAGCCACGGTGAGCACTGCACTGCCTTCCCCAGCTTCACCGCGGTTCGTGGTGGGGACGGCTGCCCGGACTCCCTCCCCAGAGATTTATCACAGGTTAACACCGAGGATTAGATCATGGAAAGCTGGTAAATGTTTATTTACAGTGCCTGGGTGTTTATGATGCTGTTTTGTGCTGCTCCTGAGCTCCCTCTCGATAGACCTGGTCCCGAAAGCCCGGAGAGCGTCACATGTGTGACTTCAGCTGCGCAGCCGCGTGCAGCAGAAGGGCCTTTCAGTGCTTCAAGGCAGGCTGGAAGCTCAGGATAGTGACAATTTGTATCTATAAAAGTCAGAAAGGATTTGCAAACCATCTGTTCTATTGCTATTTAAGTGCAACAGAGAAAATCCACAGTGAAAAGGCACAGGGCAAGAGCCTTTTTATTTTTAATATACATAAAAAAGGTGAGTATTATAACATGTGAGCGGGAGATAATGACAGGTGAATAAAAAGAAAGACAGTGACATATCTAGCAAAGTGTCAGATTGATAAATAAATGGACAAAGACAGGAGAATAAAAGGCTGTTATGAAATACATCAAGTCTGATGCGATATGGATCGTGTTCTGGGAAGTTCAGTCTTGCTTTGCTGAGACAGGAGTCAAGGACAAACAGTTTGTCTGCGATTACGAGCTGTCCAGGCTAGTGAAATAAATACACCTGGAAGACGACTCCGTCTTCCCTCTGCCTGGTTTCAGCACAGTGAGCACCTGGAAGTTAATGTAACACGGTTTATTTTGGGTGGTGTTTCCTATGCAGAATTGTTACAAACTGCTTCTGAGTGGATTATGGGCTCTCATGCAAAACTAAGAAAGAGAGCACAGTTCAGGCTGCATCCTCACATCCAGGGTGGGGGAAGCTGAGCTGAAAGCCAAACGAGAGGGATTGTGTTTTGCTGT
The DNA here is from genome assembly GCA_033558185.1 of Dromococcyx pavoninus. NCBI lineage: Eukaryota > Metazoa > Chordata > Aves > Cuculiformes > Neomorphidae > Dromococcyx > Dromococcyx pavoninus. The sequence continues at coordinate 49,913 of JAUMJL010000969.1, forward strand.
ATCAGAGGAATGATTGACTAAGTGGGAAGTGGGTGATTTGAGGAGGAGCATCTGGCGTCTTGCTGGAGAGAGCAGGAGAAACAAGCCGTGAAGATGTGATGGATCTTGAAAACTAATCCCAGCACCACAGAGAAGCTCATTAGAGAGTGGTGGATGCCCAGGAGATCCAGTCACTGCCAGACAGCAGCACCCACTTCAAGACAAGGAGTAAAGCTGGTGCAGATAGAGCAGGGGTGGGAGAGGGACAATGTGGAGTTCCCTGAGCAGCAACGACCCTCAGGGGAAAGGCATCAATTTGGAGGATGCTGATGGAGGCTGTTAATGGGTTAAACACACCTGCTGTAAATTAGGGAACTATTTTGGAGAGATCAGGCTTAAGTCCTGATCTTCCTCCCATGGAGAAAAAGATTGTCTCATGAGGTTAGCATGGGTCAGACCAAGCAGTGGCCAGCCCAGGGCATGTCCTTCCCAGCTGGAAAATAAAACTGAGAGGATTCCCCAGAGGGGCAATAACAGAGAAAAATCTAACTGGGGATGGGCAATATTGCAGTGTGAAGGGACTGGGGTTACTGAGCTGTCTGGAGAAAGGAATGAAGGATGCCAAGAGGGACAGGAGGAGAAAGAGTCTTCAAGGAGCCGTGGCAGGGGCTGTATTTAGAGATGAAGACAGGCAGCTGTCTTAGGAATGTCTACAAGCAAAGCCTTTCCCTAATACAGACAGAATACAGACAGACCAGAATGGCTCAACAGACAGGAAAAGGCATTTTTGCTACAGTGATTTTTGCTGTCAGGATGGTTTCTTCCCCAACACTGAGAATAATGAATTTACGGGAAACTGTCCAGCCAGAACTTGGTTCAAGACTTTTGAAGAACCACTGACAGGGCAGCAGCCATTTCAGCAGTGATGGAAACTTACCCTAGAAAAATTCAGAAAGCCTGCAAGCCTAAAATGCTTGGCAGGAGCTGTGGGCAAAGGAAATTTTAAATTTTCCAAACCTAGTTTCAAAGGAGAATTTTTCTACGTTGAACCAGACCTGTATTAATTGTATTTGTGCCCCATCAATCAGCATTACTGAAAATTTTGTTGCTCTTTATTTTGGTTGAAAGGAAAACTTATAACAGGTGCTGATGGTGTTACAAACACAGGTCTCATCCATCGAGTGTTTCTGACAACAGCATTCCCATTCATAACCCTCAGTCCCAGGTCTGAGGAGGAGGCTTCGTTGGGAGACTTGGTAGAAAAGTGTTTGTCTTTGTCAGCTCTACTTGCCAGCAGTCACCGGGCAACAGCCTTCTCTATTAGGATTGCTTTCTGTGTCAAACACCTCATCATTAGAAAGTGAGGCTTGAATGTTATTCTTTAAGTCTTAGATCAACTGTGGAAGCTGAGATGTAATGGAAAAACCTGACGCTGGAAATTCTTGAGTCGTTATCACAATTTATACTTAAAAGAGCTCCAGTTTTATAGCAAAAAGAAAAAAAAATCCATTCATTTTAATCATTGCAAAGCTTATTAAAAGGTTTCGAATATTATTTATTGCGATTCCCTACCAGTTCTAATTCACTCATTAATTCTATTCATCTTGAAACTAATTTTAAAGTTTCAAAATTTGCCATAGCATTTTGAAAAGTTAAAGTAACTTTCAAGATGAATAGAATTAATGTTTTCTTCCCCTCCTTACAAACTGGTTTCACCTTCAAATACAAACCATGACCATACTGTGCTAATAGCTGCAAATGTATTCTCTGTTTAAGGTTTCAAAACCATTACTTGACAGCTGATGTGGAACATAATTTCACTGATACCAGTTGTGTTTTCAACAAGAGATGGTGCAGTCTCCTCCAGGAGCCTTCAGTACTTGCTCCAAATACATTTCTACAGTTGAGGATGTGTAGTGAAGCTTTTTTTTCTGCCTTCTGTATATTTTCTATTTGCTCTGTTTTTCCTCTGACCAAAGACCATTACAGGTTTGTAGAGTCTGACATAGCTGTAACAAATTTTGAGCATTTTCTGTGGGAGGAACATCTGGTTCCTAAGAAAGCAAAGTGTTATTTTTCTGATGGCTGCAGGAAAATGTCTGGGTTTAATCCACCTGTGAGGGCTGCTTATTTTTTAAGCTTCATACCAACACACAGGAGGTGGATGCTTCCTGGATCCCATGGCATAGCTGTGGCCTCAGCACTGCCAGAGCTGGCCTTAATTTCCTAAATTCTTCAGGTTACAAGAAGTTTCTCTCTTCCTTGCTAAGTTTCTACAGGTCCTGAAAAGCACTCATAGTTCTTTCTTTCATTGAGTGATCTCAAATTCCTTTCTGAAACAAGGAAAACCTGGACAGGAAAAGAACCTGTTGGAAACCTTATGAACAGTGTTTTCAGTTTTCATGACTTGGCAGCCTGATGGGGCAAACCAAGCTGGGGCGGTGTCGTGGTGAAGGTAAATACCTTCTCACAAAAGGCTTGTGGTTCTTTGTGGCATGGTTGCTTTCATGTGAAGATGCTAAAGGTCCTACCTATGAACCCAGTTTTGTGATAAACATCAGTGCATTTCATTATTTGCAATGAGAGTTTTTGTAGATTTGGGTCATTTATTTTTGTGTTCTGAAGTGATGATATGTCTGTAGCAAAAAGGCAGCAAAACTTATTTCTGAGCAGCTTCAGGTGTGTTCATGAGTGTTCTAAGAGGTATCAGTTATTTGGAAAGGTCTGCTGGTAAAAAAAAATGAGAAACTCTTCTAATTTTAGATTTTGTAAGGTTCTCACTGTACCAAGCTTCCTCTCACATCTTAGGAAACTCTCCTAGTCTTGGTGGGAAGCCAGGAAGAATATCTGAGAGAAGCAATGGACAAGAGTGCAATTAGAAAGTCCAGGGCAAACATGGATGGGGTTCCCCAAAACCCAAACCCTCCAGAAATTTGAGACATGCATACCCACAACTGGAGGGCAAAGTGACTCATCCCTGGCGAGGATCTGCAATTGGTGAATGAAGAGCTTCTCTGGAAGATCTGGCTCTGCAAAAGGTCCCCTGGGCTCCTTTTGCCGTGCAGTGGCCCCTTCTGCTGTGGGTAGTTTGCTGATTGAAACCTCTTCCTGAAGGAAACAGGGACAAACTTTGTTTCTCCTTGCGGTGCTGGCCTGTTGAGTGCTCAAAGACATTGCAGCAAAGCATAACTCTTTTTTATGGTTGTGGTCACTTGTCTCAATTTTATGGGTGGCAAGTCTGGTAGTGTGGAATATGGCACAGGGGGCCCACGGTGGTGTCAGGGAGGGTGTCTGAGTGAAGTATTTTATGGCTTGGCTGGATTTATTTCCTGGCTGGAACATTTCCACTGCCTTCTCTTGGCCGTGCCCAAGAATCCAGCTTGTGGTTTCCTTATTTTTCTTTCCCTTAAGATTACTGTCTGTGCTTGGAGAAAGGTGGCAGTGCAGGGAAGGATGCTGCTGCTGTGCTTTCTGCACATTTGAGCTGAAAGTTCCTACTGTTCTCTGTTCTGTGTGTGGACCTTCTCCAGGAGGGAAGCGGATGGGGTGGATTGCCTTCAGCACCAAGCTTAAGTGGATCCTGCTCAGCAGCTGTCACGAGATTTATTTCCAGGAAAGGAAATACAGATCTAATGCAAGCAAACACACCTGAGATGAGTCTCTGGTGCAGAGGCATGGGCTGGGAAGATGCAGCAGAAAGGCTTCAGCAGGATGGAGGCAGCAGGTTGGTATCTTGGCTCCCCAGTGGGTTTTCCCCTCCAGGTGCAGCTGATAATCACAATCAGGAGTTCAGGTGGAGAATGAACTCTCTGTACATCAGATAAGGCTCAGCCTTGAGTCTGAAAAAGCTGCAATCCAGCTAAGGGGATAAAGGCTTCTTCACTGTGCTAAAAGATTTTTGGTAGCCGACGGCTCTGCTGACCTGTCTGGTTTTTCCCTACCCAGCTACTTTGCAGAGCACTGCAGCAGGCATGGAGGCAAGCATCCATGAAGAGGATTGATGTCACTTCTTCTGAATGTTGTAAGTGTAAACCTTCAAGTTGTACCCAAAGGTCTGCTTCCACCCTAAATGTTTCTGTTACAAACCCTTTTTTTTTTAAGCACAGTGTTTGCAAAGGGGATGTAGGAGCTGGCAGCCTTGGTAGCAGAGATGCTGCTGGACTGAGAAACGGGTCTCCAGCTTTATGCCTGCTTGGGAAGTTTGAAAAAAATAAATAGGGATTATGATGTTGTTTGTCAAGCCAAAAACATGAGCAGTAATTCAGACATGGAGAAAACTGTCATCATGTGTGGCAGTGTAAGGAAACCGGGCAGAGAAAGGAAGCGCTGTGTGTCCAAGGTAACCCAGGGAAGAGCCTTAGAGTGACTCTCGGGCATCTGCCAGGTCAAGAAAAGCTTCCAACTGACTTCCAGAGGCCTTGGATGGGGTCCAGAGTTAAATCAGCGTCTGATCCCTAAGCTGCTGGGTGGCTGAGGAGGGCTTTATGATTTGGGATGGCCTTTGCAGTTTAAAGTGTTGGCATTGAGTGATAAATGTAGTTTAGCCGGATGGTGCATGTCTTATTTCAGTTCCTTATTTCAATTACAAGCACTGGCTTACTACAGCCATTACCAAAGAGAAGCCTTTACAATTCAAGGGAAGGAAGTTTCCAAAGAGTGAACGAATTGACCTGTCACTCACAGAGGCTGACTGACCAACAAGACAGTCCTAAGCCAAAAGGAAGAATAACCTGGACCTCCTGCTCTGACCGGGGAAGTCGTGGATGCTCCCTCTCTGGAAGTGTTCAAGGCCACATTGGATGGGGCTTTGAGCCCCATGATCCAGTGGGAGGTGTCCCTGCCCATGGCAGAGGGGTTGGAATTGAATGGGCTTTGAGGTCCCTTCCAACCCAACCCATTCTATCATTCTATGATTTGTATCTCTAAATGCACTGTAACAACAATTGCCTAATTCCCTTTAAAATACAGCAATAGAAAATAAGACTTTACTTTTGATGAGAAGTCAATGGGAGTTACTTGGAGTGTACTGCAGGAAAATGAAACTGAGAAGACAGAAACATAAAGTTTGGAAGACAGAGCTGGTAGATAAACTTATATTGCATTTGTGCTTCTTTCTGTTTAAGAAATGTGGCCCTCATCATGCCACTGGTTTTTGAGCAAATTGATTTCAGAGGGGTGTTCTGCCCAAAAATCAATGGCAGGAGATGTCCCTGTGTATTTACCTGCTCTGATTTGGTTATTGAGTATTAATAACTTTACACACACGAGGTAAAATGCCGGGATAGAGGTTCTATAAATTTAAGTCTGGGATTCCCTGCACAAAATACCTAATTTTGCAGTAGCCACCCCCCAAAATGCAAATTGTTGTCCTCTCCAGGTGAACAGGTATAATTTTTTCCCCCCCTGAGCTATTGCCTATCCATCAGAAAATTGGCAGTGGGAGGGGTGCAGGGCAAGCTGATTCTGCAAAGCTGCCTGCTAAAGCCCTGATTACTGTTATCAAGCAAAGAAGCAGTCCAGTTTAAGCTGCTAAGGTTTCTGACAAGCAACAGGTTGTAATGAAGGAAGGCAGGGGAACGTGTGAATGAGCGACTACAGAGTCTGGTAAAGAGCGGATTACACTGAAGGTACGTTCCAGGGAAGAGGCTGCATATTTCAGAGCAAGGCAGCAAATGGGCTTAAAAATAATCTGAATCTTTTTTTCTTTTCCCTTCTTCCCCCTCTCCCTCCCAATCCAACAAAGATAAAGAGTGTAAGATGCTTGTGGAGGGCAGGTCAGCATGTCAAAGAGGCTCTTCTTGCGCTGCTGGGAGCAGCAAGGGAAGGATCCTGCCCGCTCGGTGAGGTTAAAATGCACACTTCTATTAAGCTGGTCCTGGTGGTGTGAAGGTGTTTGGCCGTGCATCTGCCCAGGATCTCTCCCAGCAACATCATAATTCCCCTGCTCCTTGGCCTTGCTGTGTCTTCTGGTTGCAGTGGGTGTTATCTTAACAGCAGTCTGGTCGTGGCAAAACCTTGAATAAGCCAAAGGAAGATGTTCAGGACACCCCTCTCCTTTTCAGGGTATGCTGGAAACTTACTGTGAGGTAAAGCTAAAGCTGAGATTTATAACACAGTGGGTGCTTGGTGGTAAAAACCTGGGGGGGGGCCTTTTCCTGGGGTGAATAGATGGGTGTCTCCTTGCAGCAGTTGAGTAAGCCACTGTGTATCTACAGCAAGACAAAACTGGGTGCATGAGTATGTAGTGGGATTACCATGATTGCAGTCCAAATCCCATTTTAGCTGGAGGTGTCTATCTTAGCAGCTACGATCTGGGAATCAGTTTGGCTTATGGCACAGAGAAAAGCTGTCGGATGGGTCAATATGCAGGAGGAAGTCTGATTTTTGCTGCTTTTACACCACGAGAGTGATTGTAGCAATGTCAAGATACACCCTTTACTAGCCAGAGATAAGGCAATGCCCTTTGCTGTCTGAAGATTGTGCAGGGCTTGTGTTCTTGTCAAATGGAGGAGGGCTGCAGTATCCCTCTCTCCGCTGAGCCTTTGAGCAGGCACTGATACATTTATAAATGGCATGTGATAAGCTCTAAAAATGCCACTTTGAAATTGAACCCAGAGACGTGTGAACCATCTCAAACAAAAGTGATTCACCTTGGTCACTCAACAAGTGCAGAAGGAACTTCAAACGATGGGAAGAAATCCGAGGCAACACCAAGCTGCCGGGCTCCCCAAAGGCTTCAGTGGGGAAGGAGCCCACTGGCCCCCACTCTCCCCACAGAATTAATTGGAATGGTGGCTCTGAGCAGATGGCAGAGCTCAGGATGCATTAGCAGTGTCCAGGGCAAGGTATGGGAGCTGGCAGCCAACTCTACAGCCTTGACTAGCTGGGTTCTGCTACATATTGATCTCCCCATGCCAGACATCCCTGTGCTGTGCGCTTCTGGCTTGCCACGGGGGAGTGAGTGAGAATTGCCCTGCACACAGCCTGTCAGAGGCACACAGAAAACAGCTTCCTTGTGGGTTGAACAGAAGTTTCAGCTCTGCTGTGACTCCCGTTATCGCCAGTATTGAGTAGGGACTGTGGCAGCCTGGAGAACTGGGGTTTTAATACACTCTATGCACGGTGTCACTCTCCAGCAAGAGGCTCATCAGAACATGGCATGTCTGTTGTCACTTCACTGGGAACAGGTGAAACCCTATTATCAGTACACTGTCTACAGGCTTCAGCTGCATCAGAAAACAGCACGTTGGTGCACTGTGTACAAAGATGTCACAGGTTTCTGTTGAACTACACACGGGCTGTTACTGTGGCAGGGAGCTGCGTGATTGGATCAAAACATAGGAGCAGGGGGTAAAGGAGCCACCTGGGGCCAGGCTAAGGCTTTGCTGGGAGCATCTTATGTGCAGGAAGGCAGGTGGCAAAGGGTAGAGATGAATGGGACAAGTGCCCAAAGACTAGGCTTGGGTTTGCCTCTTTTGTGCCAGATCAGGGCTGCTAAGTCTGGACAAACTGCACTGGAGAGGCTGAAGGAGACCAGAGACATCCCAACGTGCTGCTCTGTGGGGGCAGTGACGTTGCTTCTGAACACAGGGTTTGGCCCAGGCTTTGCAAGGAGGAGAAACACGATCTGAGGTCCGAGACCTGCGGGACCGTTGCTCTTGCTTAACCCCACCACCACCAGCTCAGTCTGCTATGGGTACCAAATTCCTTGCTCCAAGAGGAGCAGCCTGGAGTCTGGGGATGGCATCACTCCGTGTAGCGAAGTCTGCCTGGTTTCTGCAGCCCACTCTCCGCAGACATTCCCCTTCCCATATGCCCTGCTTCTCCCCCAGCACCATTTGCCTAATTTCTGGAGTGGGATGCGCTAATCTTGTATTTCTCTGAGAGTTCTTTTTCCCAAAGCTGTGCTGGGAATGCAGGTGCTGCCCCCCCCCCCCCATATCTTTCCCCAGACCAGGGAAAAAGAGATGGTGAACGGCTTTCTCTTGATTGTGTCGATGGGAGATGATTTTCAAGGTGAAATTTCTAGTTCAGTTGAGTCACTTTCATTCAAGGCGATGAGCAAAATGTCACCCCCACACTGAACCACACTCAATGTGCTGTTCTCCTATTGCATTTAAATTTACTCCACTTTTCCTTTCTGACACCTGTTTAAATCAATATCTTCCTCTCCAGGTCGTGGGCAGAATGTGCCTGGTCTCTCCGCACAGCGCTTCTCAAATCCACTAAAATCAACACAATAATTGAAATATTTTCAAGCTGATTACACCGCTGCCTGAGGCTAGGCTGGTTGCTAAGGGTAAGCTCCCTGGTTGCTAGGGGGAGTAAATCATCTTGCATTATTTGATTTTTGTTATAGATATGAAACCGCTACTCCCTCGATTAAATGTCTCTCAGTCTAACACCTATGGGACCTGGGGAAAGAGAAAAGAAAAGCAGCAACCTTGACCCTGTCAAATAAATATCTCTAACTTTTCCTGTCCTCCGGCTTCCAAACCAAACCTGTCTACTGATTTTTTTTTGTTATTTTTTATTTATTTTTTTTTAACCTGACTTTAAATAACAAAGCTGTGGGGACAAGCAGATGAAGAGAGGAAGAACTGTCTGTTCCATTAGAGGATCTCTCAGCTTGGCTAAACACTCTCTATTTACTCCAAACACAGCATGATGGGGAGCTACAAGGATCTAATAGCCTTGAAGATGTAGAATTGCACCAATTACAGTTCCTATTCAGCCCACAGCTCACGAGACACCAGTTGAAAGCACAGGGCCAAATCCTGCTCCAGGGTCTGCAGAGTGCAAACCTGGAGCATCTCCGTTGCAGAGAAGGATTTTTCCAAATTTGTCATGGTTGCACAGGAGCAGAGTCTTTCCTCACTGTGGAAGCGAGGTGTCTGGGAGCCCAAACGTGTGCAGGGTGCTTTGCTGGTGGAGCAGGAGCTCTTGATGCATTATTAATAGGAAAGCAGTATGTGGGGCAAATCCCTGTGCCACAGATGTTTTAAAGAGCCTCAGCTCCTCCCGGGGTTCCATTATTCTCTTAGTGGAACCAGCTTCTGGGTGAAAGTATTATCACTGTAGGGTCCCCTCCAAAAATGCTCAGGAATTAACGTGGCCAAGTAAATCTGTCACAATCCAACTGGCAGGGCCAGAGGTACAAGAGCCTCTTCTGCCATTTGGGCTGCAAACTACTGGCAGCTCAGAGTGTTTCTGAGGTAAAAGGTTATGGAGGGGAGCAGTCTCAGTATGAAACCTCTTTCCACCCATAAAACCTCCTGTTAATTCTCACAACTGCGCTTGGCCTCCCTTGCACTGCCTCAAATCCTCCTCCTTAGATGAGAAAATTGAGGGACAAACATGTAGTTCAGCTGTTTGCCTGAGGTTGTGTAACCAGTCTAGGTCCCATCCTGACATCTTTTCTCCCTTTTGGCTGAGGCATTACCTGGGGAGGAACAGGCAGCAGAGCCCTAGCTCCTTGCCCATTGCAACAGGCTGTGTTTCTCACTGAACCCTTTCTCAAAGGTGTAATCTGCAAGGGACAGGTAAAATCTCTATGTAAATGTTGTAAATCCCTTGATTACAACTATATGCAACAGGAGTATCTCCTCTGCCATGTCACTGTCCCTCAGCTGGAAATAGGGATGAGAATACCATAAAGTAAGTGAGGTCAAGAACTGTTGATGAAATAGGTACCAAAAGAGAGGCTTTAAGGTCCTCTTTGCAAACCCTGGCAAATGAACAGCATCATTAGTACAGGTGAGCCAGGCCAGGCTCAGCCCAGCACCAACTGGTGAGAGCACCCCTGTGTCACACAGCACCTTGGACTCTGCTGTTCTCTCCTGGCTGTGCCAATCACACTGGTGCTTTTTAGGGTTATCGGGAACACGTGGAAAGGGGCAGGGCAGGGTGGAGTGGGATCATCAGGAAACCCTTGTGAACCTGAAGGACTCGCTTCGTCCAGACTGGTTTTCTATTTGTGTCCTTGTTTCCCAAAGTTTGCAGGGGGGATTCCTCCACAGGGCGCCCACACATTTAGTAGGAAATGCCTGCAGCATCCAGAGCCTTACAATCTAAATGATTAATTGTTTAATATACTGCAAGCTGGTTACCCCTCCTGGATGTGCCACGTAACAAACGGAGTCGGCTGAGACCTCACAGTTGTGAGCTCCTTGTTTGATTTTTAGCCAGTGAGTGCCGTTGGTTTGAGCTTATAAATACAGCCTGGTGCTGCCACCACCACCACCGCCTCTGGCAACTGCCTCGCTGGTCCTGGCCTTGATGTTAGACTTTGAAGTGCTGCTGAAGGATGGCAACAAACAGGTCCTTCAGCCAGCATTGGAAAGGGGAGCAGCAGGGATCAGAGAGGGGCAGCCTGGGATGCTCCTGGATGGGAGAAGTGCAGATAAATAACAGGGCTCAGGGCAGGTGCTTAATCAAACTGTTACATATTTTTATCAGCTCTATGAGGACTTGATTTACATCCAAAAGTGTGTAACTCGGTGGAGGTGTTCCATATAACAAATACACTTAGGGGATAGATGTGATGTTCACTTAGGCACTTAACTTACTTAAAAAATCTATATTAAGTATAATTTCTGTTTCAATATTGTACAGGTCACACTTTATGTTAAGGCTCCATTTATAAATAGTTTATAAAGATTAATAGATGTTTTAATCAATAGCTAATCAATAATTTAGCGACAGGAAAGCCCAGAAGAGGGAATTGCCCCGAGGTTTGCAGACATTTTACTCTGGTTTTGTGACGTTTGACCCTTGTTCTGGACTGGTACTGTTACTGGTTGGGTGCAGTCATATGGGGTCCAGGAGCCATGGGGTCCATGGTCTGTGGGGCTAAGTGGTCCTTTCTGAGCATCTCATCACCCTTTGGAATTTCCAGGGTGGATCTGTATTCCATACACGGAGAATACATTTTGTTGAAACCTCGTTATACTTTTAAGAAGATTCTTCTGAGAAATAATTCTGTATTTTTTTTAATACTTTTTTTGTCATACACTTTAAAGGCTCATGCCCACATGGGCACTGGAGGGAAAATCTAATTATATATTTTAAAAGAATAGAGTCAATTTAAAGGAAGACAAATATTAATGTTATATAAATTGATTGGTCAGAGTTTTCCAAAGCAGAGAGGTACGTGCCTATTCCCACTGAATTTCAGGAGGAGTTGAGTGTTTAATTCCCTTATGAGCCAAAATCCTATGAACAGCCTCTAGAACAGAGACTGTAATTGAATATTAAGTGACTTCATGAGCTCTTCTTCACCTGCCATCATCCTGGTAATGTTCAAGTGACAAAACAAGACCTCATCTACTTGACCCCCTTGGAAACTCAAATGAAGCCATTTAGCAAAGCCCAAAGCCAGCTCCTCTGCCTCCAAAACCTTCTCTGCATGTGACTCTTTGAAAAACTTTTCCATTTTTAATGGCCAGAAAGATCTGCCTGCTAAACTTTAACTACAACTGTACCCAGAGCCCGTCTGTCTAGCAGCAGGTGGGCTAGTGAGAGTCACAGTCCTGCTGGGATACAGCCAGCTGTTCCCAGGAATGAATCTCAAGTAAATTAACAAACACCACACAAACCTGTCAATTGAATCATTCTTGATTACTGTAAATGCTGGGCTACCCGTTAAGGAGCTTCTCCCTCCATGCAGAGTGAGTTTCTTTGTGCACCGTGTGCGTGACTGGGGCAGTGTCGCCCCAGAGTCACTGGGGTCCCTTGGTACCCACAGGAGCAGCCAACTTGGACAATGATGGAGAGGTCCAAGGTGGTTTCCTCACATCTCTGAAGGTTCAGGAGCTATTTGGGGATAGGACAGAGCATCCATCGTCCCGGCCCAGGTGCATCTGCCTCTTTTATTTTGGAGGCTTCTTCTTGGTACCAGCGTGGCCACCGAGTGGATCAAAATCCCATACACCCTTCAGGACTTCCTTGCATGCACCAGCCATTTCCCACCTGGCAGGAGGACACTGAGGGGAGAACAGCACTTCTGTGGAGATGAGAGAGATAGAAACACATTGCACTGAGGGCAAGAGAGCTTCTGATACCAGATAACAGCAGTTTACAAGGCTTGTAGACACTGGGCAATAATCACGGTGCTGGGTGAGAAGCAGAAGGTTTGGCTCAACATCTGTCCTTCCAGCGTTTTGTTTTGTGCTTGAGCTTTGATTGTGCATCCAAGCCTACTGTGCAAAATTAAGGACCTCCTCTCGTGGGTGGAATGGCAGCCAAACCCCATGCTGCTGGCAGAGCTGTCACAGAATTCAGCTGGGGTTGTCTGCCTGCACTGCCTGTGGCGGATGGGTGTCCTGAAGTGAGGATGTGGGAGAGCTGGAGACAACCAGGCCATTTGAGCAGCAAAGAAACGGGGATCAAAGGGTCAATTGAATGAGAGCGAGCGGTGGAGAAACACAGAGGAGAGAGCTAGAGGCTGTTGACTGCTGCCAGTAACAAAGACTTGGAAACAACAGGAAAGGAGACAAAAACACATTAAAGAAGGGAGAAAAGGGACTCTCAAGGGATTACACACCAAGCAAAGTCAGGATGTGGTCTGGGAAAAGTTGGAGAGGGCATCACAAAGAATGACCTGGCCCCAGAGCAAGAGCTTTGGGTCTCACTGTCACCTTCCTCTGGTGGACCAGTGGCCTGGTCAGCAGCCTGTGTTCCCTCTTCGTGCTCTATGAAATGTACCTCAGCTCTTTCAGTCACTGAGGGCAGTGGTTTGGACCTGAGGATGGTTTTCTAAAACGTAACTCATGTCTTCGGGAGGATCTGACTTTTGGCAGCCTTCAAATTAGAAATGGCCTCAAAACTGTATTCCCGCCTTGCTTTGGTGGTATTTTATTCAATGTCTCTGTTTGTTCTGGTAATGGGAAAGAGCAAGCAGGAGCACTGCAGCATTGCCTTGATCTCATGCAGCAGAGCCCACTGGGATAAACCAGGCTCCTTCCCATGGAGGCAACATCTTGCTCCAAACAGCACGGCAGGTGCTTGGGCAGAGCAGGGAGTCCACGTGGGGCTGGGGGTCAACACTCCCCTCCACAGGGCTGGTTCTTCAGGACAGTTGTTCCATTGTGCAGGGAAACCAGTGAAGGCACCAGTGGGACATGCCTGCAACATGAACATTTCCCAATTAACAAGTGACAGTGTGAGAGGAAATGGCCTCAAATTGTGCCAGGGAAGGTTTGGAATGGATATTAGGAGAAATGTCTTCACTGAAAGGGTCATCAAGCACTGGCACAGGCTGCCCAGGGAAGTGGTTGAGTCACCATCCTGGAGGTATTTAAAAGACACGTAGGTGTGGTGCTCAGGGACATGGTTTAGTGGTGTACTTGGCAGTGTTAGGTTAAGGGTTGGACTTGAGAATCTTAAAGGTCTTTTCCAACATAAACGATTCTGTGATTATGTGATTTTATGTGCAAAGCTCTTGGCACCTCTCCCAAGACCATCTCCAGGCCTGATCCTTTGCTAGGTCTCCGTAAGGAGTTTTGATGCCGGCGTTGGTTTGTTCAGCTTTGGGTAGCCTGGGAATATAAGCTTGACACATCCCTAATTGATAATTGAACCTCAATTTGATTTCATGCAAGTCAGCAGACTTAGCACCAGTTCCTGCTGGCATGAGAGCACAGTCCAAACAGCACCAATGTCAAAGACTCCCAACCCGAGCAACCTCCTCTGACTTCAAGGAGAGCAGGATTAGTCCCAGGATGGAGGATTTTACTCGGGAGGGTGTGTGGGAGAGGGAACGTGGCTGTAACCTCATCAGTGGTAAATCTCTGTCTATCTGGATATTAGCAATGTGTTTCCCCAGCTGTGTCAGTGTATGTGTTTGTGTATACAGACTCAATTTATGTCATTTTGTAAGCAGATAAGTGTTTGTGCCAGACTCTGATTTTGTGAATGGTGTGCTTACATGTTTGGATAGATTTAATAACAGCGTGCATGTGCGCCTGTTTATATTTAGACAGGCTCCTGGGAAAAGTTCAGCACACGGGGAATGGTATTGGGATGGCCTGGTTGGGAAGGGGTTCTGGAGGTTTGCAGCTTGGTCTGCCTTTTGTGTGGGCAGCAATGAAGTGGGGGCTGCCTGGGTTTACGCGTGGGGCATTGCTGACACCGAGTCCCAGGTGTCTTGTGTGGTCGCTGGTTCTCCCGCACGCAGTGGGAGAGGATTTATGTGTGTGCATAATTTCTGCACTGGATGAGAGACAACTGTGTATGCTGTTTAATTTTGGTGGATTCTTTGGGAGAATGGATTTGCAAGATCTCAAATGGGAACATACAGGAAAGTGATGTTTATGGACCCGTAACAGCACCCTTTTGTATCTTCCAGAATTCTGTATAGAGCAGATGATGTGGGCTTTAATGCACAGATGAGTGTGTACTACAGATCCACACAGCACCAATGTGCACATGATTTTCATGCCATTACTGACTTTTCCCTGCAGCATGCTGCATGTCCCAGTTGCAGGGTGCTTCCCAACACATCCCAGTGTTGCTAAGGCACCAATTCATGGAGCAGAGCAAAACTCTGCCTCATCAAGAGGTCATCCCCAGCCAGTCTGCTGTACACCAGGTGTCCATCTGTGGCTCGAGAAAGCAGAAGCACTGGCTGTTGAATGCCACGCGTGGTTCCACACGCTGTGCCTTGCAGCGGATGCATCATGCTCACAGACACACATCTCCAAGAAACATCTTTCTGTATTTGAAACCCCTGTGCTATGGCTTTTTGCATGCTTTGGCCCTGTGGGGCTGCAAATGGGGTCTGCCACAGGATGGCCTCGGGGTGGGTTTTACTGGCGGGGCGCTTTGGCGGGCAGGGGTCTTGGTCCCTGTTGTGTGGCTGCCAGGGATGCAGGCGTCGCGCTCCTGTGCCCCGGCCCTGCTTGGCCACCGCCCTGACTTTTGTCCTGCCGTTTGACATCTGTGACTTTTAAGATGATGCATCCCCAGCGCTCGGCCCTGCCACTCCGGGCTGCCATCCAGCAGCATCTGCCAGACCCGTTCCCACCACCACCACCACCACCACCACCGGCGGCACCCTCATCCCGCCGGCTCCCCACCACCCGCTGGTCCTCCCTGCTGGCGGGCAGCGAGCGGGATCAATAAGACACCTCCGACTCCTCTATTTACAAACTAGCTGCCTTCAGCAGCCAGGCTGTTTAAGCACTTCATTCCCATTCAGGAGGGCCATCTGCTGCCTTTTGCTGTAAGTCTCTCTGAAAACCTCAGCCTTGACAAGCTCGAGATATGTCAGCGCAGTTATCAGCGGAAAGCAACATCTGCCGTGCCTGACACCCACTATTGTAGGCCATTTAATCTGTCCCCCTCCTCCCTTTAACTGCAGACAACAGCTCCCTATATTATATTTTCCCACTCAATTAGCACTATCATCCTGCTGAAATAGAGGCCAATTTACCTTTAATGACATCATTGTTAGGAGAGTGGCAGCCCTGGCCGGTGGCTGGCGTAGGCAGCCGTCTCCCCAGCTCGGTGGGCGCGCGGGCAGCCTATCCGCGCTGCCTTCACCTCCACCGCCGACATTGTTTCCGACAGTTCGCAGAGGCACTGTGGCGGAAAATTGAGTCCAGATTCATTAGGTTTTTTTTTTTTTTCCTCCTCTTCCCCCCACTTCTTTTTTTTTCTTTTTTTTTTCCCCGCCGTGCGCTGCTCAAGTCAGTTAAATTGATACATTTCCTAACAAAATTGAAGTGCTTTGTGCTGCCAGCGGAAAGCCTGGTGACCCTGCGCGGCCCACCGAGCAGCCAAAACGAGTTGATGGATCCATTAGGCCGCGCAGAATGCCTTCCCCCTCTGCCTCCGCTCCTGAGTGACACTGTAAATCTGAACCAATTTCAGTCCCTAATCATCATTACAAACCCCTCCACTGTTCATTTATTACTCTACAATTCTAATACAGCACACGACTGGGTCAGCGCATGGGGAGCCGGCACGGCTGCAGAGACAGGCTTAAAGAGACCATAATCCTTCCCGGGTGTTATCTGGGAGGCAAAACTGATTTGGCTTTCCCCCTGTCCCTGCATGTTGCCCCTCAGCTCCGGTCCAGTGATCAGATGATGTCTCCAGTGATGGGGACCATGGGCTCTGCAGCTGGGAGGATCTGGGGGGCCAGAGGAGGAGCACACATCTGTTAGATGTGGGAATCAAAGCACGCCATATGAACCCCATAAGGGATGGGGTGCTGCAGAAGGGCTGGAACAGCCACTCTGACCCCTTGGCTATGGGATATACAGGTGTTCCATGGGTGCTGCAACACTGCAACCATGCAAAACAGCTGTGCAAAGAGGATATTTGGATAGAAAAACAGATGATGTGCACTTGGGAAGGACCATGACGTTAGGGGATGTTGTGAACTGGGTGTCTATTGAGGTTCTCCATCAATTTGAATGAAATAAAGGACATCTTTTCAGAGCTCAAAGGCCTCAGTAGAAACTCCTGCAGGGATGGCCCCACCAGGAGGAGGTCAGTAGTGAGGTTGGTGGGATACAGGTGGTGCTAGCTCACAGCTGCTTCCCACCTGACATTTCTGCTCCAAGAGTCCGGAAGGTGCCATCCTGTTCCTGCAGGCTCGGCAAAACCTTGTGCTGGCTGCTGTCTTCCAGCACGGAGAGTGGATGCTGATCGAGTGCTTGACCTGCTAAGTGTGTTCGTGTGCCTGGATTGAACACTGTTCCAACAGGATGCCAAAGAATTTGTTTATTTGATTTGATGTGGTTGATTTCTTACTTTTTTTCTTCCCTTTTTAGCAGCACACCTATCAACATCTCTGTAGGTGCGGAAGCAATCGAAGAAGTTAAAGACACACAGAGTTAATCAGAATAATGACATGATCAGACATGACCTCCTGGCATCACGGATTGCCTTGGGTGGAATCAGCAGTTGTTGGGGCACTTGTTGCCAAAGCAGGGTGGGTTGTATGCAAGGACAGGCTGCTCCCATGTGGGAGATTGGCCAGAGGTAAAAGGGGGTGGGCAGGTTATAGGCTCTAAGTCTAATCAGACGCTGAGAAGAGGGGTATAAAACTAAGAAACTCATTGCTTAAGTGTCCACTCTCTTTCCAGGTGGGTTTTAGCCATGTAGGGTTTTCTATGGAGGGTTTTTTCCTCACTTGGAGGGGAGAGGGAACAAAAATGGTAGCTTTACAAAGGACTGTGATGGTCAAATCCCTCTTTGCCTCTTGCTCCTTTAATTTTGTTAAAGCCTGGGTAGCAAGGCTGGGCCTCATGGGAAAGACTCTTTGTTGGGATGCCAAAACCTGAGCTGCTGACTGTGAAACTGCCTGGATCATCAGGAGGATATCAGACTCCAGAAAGTGTCAGTTTTTCTGCTAGTGACAACCAAAGTGGGTCTTTTTCTACAGTTCATGTGCCAGACATGTGTTTTGTTTCCTGCTACAGGGTCCCAGGCTCAAGGTCAGCCTTGTCTGGCAGGGACATGTGACAGCTGCCAAACCGCGCCAGGGCCAATGGGCAACCCCTGTCAGCCCTGGCTGGTGCAGCAACCAACCTCAGCCACCTCTCAGCTCACAGCAAAACTTCCCAAAGTTTTCTCTGCCCATGATCCTCATTAAGAGCAGCAGTTCTTTTATTTGTCATAAAATGAAACAGCATTAAATATATATATATTAGAAAGAGGAGCCTTGAAGCCAAGGGGTGTTAGTTGTGGATTTTCAAGGGGGGATTTGGGCAAGGTGAACAACTCTGCTTCAAAAATGTTCTTGCTGATTTCCATTTTCTGTCTTGGCACCAAACCAGCACTGGGGCAGATTCAGTTTGTTTCCAAGCCAGAGAGGAGAACCACACCTTGGCAATGATGGCACCACTCCCTATGGGCAATGGTTATGTTCTTTAGGAAAGTCTCCTTGAAGAGGCTTGAAAGTCCTTACCAGGTCAACCTGCCACTGAATTGCCCTCTCCTCATCATGCCCACATACAGATGCTTCTGTGGACCTGAACTAAGCGCTGGTCCTGTGACACAGCTCCCACACGTCAATCTGTTGGCCCTTAGCATTTTGTCTCTGTTCACAGCCTGTCGGATGCCTTTCAATCCACACTGGTGTTAATGCTCATATCTGAGGCAGTCTGGATTAGTTTCTCCAGTAGCATTTTGCAAGGATCAATATCAAATGCTCTGCTGAAGTCTAGATGCATTACATCTTCTGTAAGGCCTTTCATCCACTAATTTTGTAATTTGATCAAAAAAAAAAGCCATCGAGTTGGTCTGGCATGACTTGTTCTTTATAAACCAACGTTGTTTATTGCTTGTGATTCGGTTGTCCTCCAGGTGCTCTCAAACACGTGGTGAACAGCCTATGAATGCCTTCTGTGACACTCTCCTTCGATGAAACCCAGCTGAACCTGCTGCTCACACAACTGGGTTCAAGCACAGCTCACCAGCAGCTGCTTGGACATATGTTCACTGCACACACCAAGGGCCTGATTCACCTCTCACCGCGACCCAAGGCAGCTCAGCGGTGAGCTCAAGAATCCAGAGGCAGGTTTGATGCAGCAGATGTAGTGTTGCTGTTGCAGACAGTATTCCTGAGATTGCTTTTACCTACTCTTTCCCACCGTGACCCACAGGATCAGATGTAAGGGTTTCTCTTGGGATCGTGGGTGGAAATTGCTGGCTACATAGTCGGTATTTTATGTCACTCAACTGGACAGTTCAAACCTTTGGGTGACTGATTCAAATTCTAGTGTAAAGGCATTTGGGCTGTGTCCAAATTGGTCCTGGTGGAGTGCCTGCTACAGTAAATGTGAGGATAAGTACTTTGGAGTAGCGTGTTAACATTTGTGTCTGCTCTAGTTGTGGAAGTATAACTCTGCTGCTTCTTATAGCATAGCCTGGTGTCTGGTCCAGACCTCTTCCCCTTCTGGAGGGTTCCCATTCGATTCTGGGGCCCCATACCTTGTGATGATGAGGAACTGTGCTGATGTTATCCCAGGGACTTTCTGAACAGAGTCATTGGATCATGTCTTGGCATTGCCAAGACCAAGGACACCCTCCTCTCCCTGATTTCAGTGGAGCAAAGATCCTGGCCAAGATGCTGAAAGAACCCAAGAGGTACAACAGCCTCTGTGTTGCATTAGCTATGTTTCAATTGCCTACGGAGCTCTGCTGCTGTATAAATAATGGAGCTGACACAGCACCGTCTGGGATATGCGTTCTACAGTTTCATAAGACCTTCAGTAACTGCCCAGTGGTGCCTCAGCACAGGCAGCCTCCCTGTGATCTATAACGCTGACAGCTCAGGAGGCTTTTGAGGGATATGGCACACAAGAGCGAATTTCCAAAGTATTGCCTGGGCTTGGGGTTGTATTTCTCCCTGCTGACTCCCCAGGCTCTTG
The DNA here is from genome assembly GCA_033558185.1 of Dromococcyx pavoninus. Taxonomy (NCBI): domain Eukaryota; kingdom Metazoa; phylum Chordata; class Aves; order Cuculiformes; family Neomorphidae; genus Dromococcyx; species Dromococcyx pavoninus. Next base: position 69,277 of record JAUMJL010000969.1, read on the forward strand.
CAGTGCTGCAATACTCTGAAAATTAACTCCTTTATGGCATGATGCTCCAATCATGCAGCCCAGGGGAGAATGGGATCCAGCCCAGTGAGACTGGTTGCAGTGCACAGTGCTGGTGTAGTCTGCTGGCCAAGCAGCCTTGATGAGAGTCTGGCTCTGGCACAGCCCTCCAAAGCCCGCTACAGCTCACAGTTAAGCCAAGGAAAAGATTAATAGGACTTGTTGTAATCTCTTCTGGCATCCCAAGAGATTAAAATAGTTTGTTTCACTGTTGGAGCATAATCTTGAGAAGGGGAGAATTAGCCTAAGGAGGATCACGGCAAAGGGTCCTTAACAGTGTGATTTAGAAAGCTGATCTGACCCACAGTGCTGATGCTCCTACTCTAGTTGAAAATATACTGTGAATCAAACCGCTTATTCCTCTTCTCCCACTGTGGCTGGGACTTTGGGTGGTTTTCAAGGAAACAAAAGGCAAACAAAACCCATCCATGAGCACAAGGAGTCTGTAAAAGTTGAGACACCTCTGAAAAGCTCAGGAACAGATAACTTTTCTGTGCTCAGACCTGTTTTTTCTCCCTAGAAAGAAGGGTGTCCTGTGTTCAAGCCAAGCTCATCCAGGAGGACTGGGAGCCTTTCAGAGACTGTGAAGTTCTAGAAAGGAAAATCTTTTGCCTTTACAGACACCAGTATATCCAAGTGTTGCATGACAATGGCAAGAAATAACCAGTGTTTCGCCCTATAAAACGGATGTGAGGGAATGATAATACGACCTTCAGTCGTCATTAACAGCATTTATCATGTGTTAGACCCCAAAATGGTCTTTTAAGGTCATCTTTTTCCCAAAGGAATGTCTGGCCTGTCATTGCAGGAAGCAATGTTTGGTGTGGACATGGGGCTTTGGTGTGGGCTTATTGCAACACCCCGATCCCGAATCTGCTTGGGCAGATGGAGCTCTCAGTGGGTGGTGGGAGAATGCAGTGAGCGAGGCAGGGTACCTGTACGGTGAGCATGGGGATCTCCCTCAGAGCAAGAGTCTGTGAGCGTGGAGCCCAGGAGGGAGCTGCAGAGCATTTAACACGACCAAATTAACCCCTATGGACAAGCAAACACTTGTTTACACAGCAGAGAAAAGCAGAGATGGAAATTTATGGTGTCACTAAAAGAACTTCTCACCTGGAGTACAGAGGAGAGGAAAGAGATAGCAATATTTCCCACTGAAAGGAGGAAGAAAAGCTCTTAGCAAATCAATACTCTTATTTAGTCAATAAACCCACAAAACAACCCCTCCAGGGGATAAACATGAAGCAAATTCACAGCTTGCAAACAGGCAGGCACCAATTCTGGCCCTTGACAAGACAGTTGCAGTGGACGTGCTTGTCTCTCTTGGTTGCAGGGAGTTCAGCACAGGGCTGGCCTTTCGGGAGTGCAGGGGCCAGGGGAGGCTGCAGGCTGAAGCTGTGCACCTGGGAGCACAGGAAAAGAGGTGAAGGGTCTTGGGAGTGCCCCATGGAGAGGATGAGCACATTAATTCGGGTTAATGTCTCTTCTTGGTGTGATGCATCGAGCACCGCCGGCTTCAACCCTGTTCTGCTGGGTAATGGAAGGAGGAACAGAGTCTGGGCAGGGATGCTGCGGGCAGGCTGGGAGCAAGAAATGCAAGAAACTGCTCTCAACAGTGGCTCAACAACTTGCCCAGCAGAAATGCAGAGCAACTTTAGCCTATAGAGATGTTCGCAGGGCTGCGCATCTCCAGCAGCCAACAGCTGGAGTCAGAAACTCATGACACAACCTATGATGTGCAAGATGTTAAGAAATTAATTTGAAATCCTTTCTTTTTTTTCCCCTATATATTTTTATTTATTTTTGTGTAGCCTGCAGGCTTTGCATCTTCAAGTTTTTCTCCATAACCACGAATTAGGAATTTGCTTGGAAGAAATCCAAAATGTTCCTTTATTCACAAGATTTCAAGAGCTACAGCTTCAGGAAAAAAAAAGTCTGTGTTATTATAGTGCTTATGGTAGAGTCCCAGGAGCTGTCACACCAGAAACACAGCCGAGCAGCACCGCAACGTGGACTCTCAGCACCTTGCAGAGGAATCCACCAACCCCCAGCAGCACGAGCACTGGATACCAGTTATCCCCAAACAAGTAATATTAATGCTTTTATAAAGTTCTGTTCCATCGTAAATGAGTGTTTGGCCCTTTTGAATTTGTCTTCTTTCTCTCTCCTCAGTCCAGGTCCCTGCAGCCCCAGCTGACTGCACTAGAACTGGGAGAAGGCACTGACTACAGAAGCCAGCATGGACTTGCTGATGAATCAGCAGGGAACAAGCGTAAGTTCTGTCTGTTTTGAACTGTGCATGAGACTGATGTTTTCTGGGATACATAGATTAATGCATTGTTCCTTGACCAGACACTGCAGAAGCAGATCAGCATTAACCTTGCCTTGGTTAACTCATCTTTACCTTCTATAAGAGATGTCCCAGCTATAGATGAGAAAAGGGGATTGCAAACCACTGAGAAAGGGTTGCAAGGACCCCTGTGGCTTAGATTCTGTTTCTCAGCTGAGCTTTGTTGGGAGCAGTATCTGTGTGGAAGCCAAGGTTCCACTTTGGGGCTGTACCACTGAGATGTTTGACCATGCTGACACCTGAGGGCGATGCCTCCATCCACTGAATGGATCAGACCAGGGGACTGCATGTTGAGTCTGCTGGCCATGCAGCATCTCTCTTTTCTACTGAGAACACCAAACTGAGATAGAAACTTTGGGCCAGACTTTGCAGGCAGCATTTTGGGTGGAAAACAGAAGAATTCAAACAAAGCCAATGGTTTTCTGTAATGATACTGAAGACCTCCATGACCTGGTGGAGCAGAGAATTATTTCCTTCTGGTCTGTGATTTTCTCCACAACACAGCTGCAGACGGTAACGTGTGCTAAAAGGAAGACATCCTCAGCCAGGACTCACTAATGTCGCTCCACTGAACTGTGAGATGCTCAGATTTATTCCAGCCAAGTCCTAGCCCAATATACATGTTTCATGTTATATTTCATTATTTTCTTCTTGTCTTCCTTCTAATGCTGTTCACTACCCAGAGCACCTGTCAAAAAATTAGGCACTTGTCCTCTTTATGAGAAAACTCACACTAGAAACACAGCCAGAGGTTGAGCTATAGGTTGACTCTTTTAGTATATATTAGTACTTCCTATTCTGGCTCCATCCAGAGCCTGGGAAGTTTTTTGGACTCACTTGGGTAAAGTTCATCAGACCTATACAGGGTTTAGAAATGGGGGCACCCAGGTGTAGAAAGTATGCAGGAGAATTTGCACCTGAACTTGCCTGTCTGCTTTGGGTACCTGGGTTTGCACCGTGAAGCTGCTGAGGAAAGACACCAAGAACTGGTGTAAGCTCTTCCTGCATTTGGAGAAGAGGCTCAGAAATTCAGGCAGGGATAAGTCATTTAATAAGGAAGCAAGTGACTGCTTCTTCTTTGGTGTAAATGTGAGAAACGCCTTTGTATCTGGGCTCTCTCAAGAAAGACAGATGTCTCCAATACCTGGAGGCACCTGGCTCCAAAACCCTGTCAGACCTTGGATAGAGGGGCCAAACCCCACTCTCAGCTCTGCTGGTAAATCCAGAGCATTCCTTTCAAGATGTTGAGATTTACACCAGCAAAACTAGGATTGCATCCAGGCCCCTACCAGCTAATGCTCTAGCAATTGGATGCAAACATGCTGGGGTAGGCAAGGTGTGGGGGGGTTCAGGAAGATAAAGGCACCTCAAATATGCTATATAGGCAATCTGTGTTTCCTGAAGGAGAGACATCTGTATCTCTAAATTTAGAAATGATACTCTCTTTCCAGCAAGTAATAAACCAGCAAGCGCTGTACATATTTTTTTCTATTTTGAATTCTGTTAACTGACAATTTAACCTAAAATCCCTTGTATTTTCCACTTGTTCAGCTGTAAATAGAGACTGACAGTTTATTTTCAAACATCCTGGTTTAAAAAAAAACCAGCAACCCACAGCCCACCAACATTTGCAATAAATACTTATGGGTCCATGACAGACTACAGACGTGCAGTCAATGCTCTGCAGCAATCTCTTGGAGCTGTCACACTCTGTGATCGGTCTTTTACAAACACAAACACTGTTGATTTCTTATCAAATGTAAAACCTCCGCAGCTCTTTCGTAAATGGTTACGGCGAGCATGAAATCGACATTGTGAATCACATGTGACACCGCCTTGTCTGCTGGTAATTGAGCCGCGCGGGGCAGGCGCAGGCACCGCACCAGCCTCGCACGCGCCCCGCTCCCCAGCACCCTGTGGGAGGGAGGGAGGGTGAGCTCGGGCCGGATGGGTGCTGGGGAAGCTGCTTCTTCACTTAGATGCTCCATCCCACTTGGGCGGTGGTTTTGTTTTCCATAGGGTGCTCGTGGTGGGCTGCGAGGGGGATGCTTTTGTTTTTTACAAGGGGGGAGTTTGGGGTGGGAGACTGTGTGGAAAAAGGGGTTTGGGTACTGCCTGTGCTGTCCCAAGAGTGGTTGAGTGGAAAGAGAGACTGGCAGGTTGGCAGGATTTCTTTCTGCCTGGGTATCCAAAATGCTGTGAAAATGAGGGTGTTGGAGGCAAAGATCCTGGACAACTCCTGTGGGTCCCGGTGCCAGGAGCAGACCTGCCAGTGGGGCAGGATCTCCCCTCCAGCAGTACCCAGAGTCTCTCTCCATTTCTGACCATGCAGTGGGGACAGCATGTCATGTCCTGGCTGCTCAGTGCCCACTCAGCTTAGACAGACAGAAGCCTTCATCCTTTCCCTTCCCAGCCTCTCCTGCTCTTTAGTGTAGCCCAAATGAGTAATTCCTAGGGTTGAAGTTCCATTGGTGTCGCTCCATGTTCTGGCTTTAGTCCTTAATCTCCCACATTTGACACATAAGGTGGATCTGTCCTCTAAGCCTCCCTGATTTTAGGTTCAAGCAGACAACTCCAAAATATTCCTCTCTTTGCACAGATGTATTACCTAGCTCAGATCTGGGGTGACTCGTTAAAATAAAACACAGAGATGCAACAGAGTTATGAAACATTTACGTAGAAACATGTCCTGCATCTCTATCTATAAATAAAACTATGTCCTATTAACCAGGAGGTGGAAGATGAGTAGAAATAGAGTGGTCTATCTATTTATATAATGATATAATCTATCTAAATAAAACTAATCTATTTTTCATGCCATCTATTTCTCTAATCTAAAATATACTCGTTACCATGGAGCAATGATGTCACTAAAATGAATGACACCCATAAATGCGGACGAGCTGTAGTTATTCTGATGATCCAGGACTTCTCTCTTTGCTCATTTGCTTAATTTTACACATGTGAGGAGCAGCTTGGAGCTAAATAGGATCACACCAGCAGCAAGCCGAGCAACGTTCCCGCTGACTGCAGACTTGCTCCATGATGTGTCACACTCCATGTGATTTCATGTGTGCCATGGAGGTGCCTGTGCACACTCAGCAAGAGATGTGCAAACTGATGGTCTTTCACAAGTCATTGCCAGCATTTTTTCCATTCTGGATAATTGTTGTTCTATTTATCAGTATTGGGGAGCAGCAAAGGGTTGGGTGCTCTGTGTGTTCTCCATCACAAGAAGTTTAACTTAATGCAATGTTGCATTTAATTTAGGGAATGTAGCCTGTTGCTATGGCATTGAACACATAATAAAAATCAATAAATGAAATTGGTGTCAATGGGAATTTTGCACAAAGATGAGCACTGAAGTAGGACTCTTCTTTTAGAAAGGCAAAGATAAAATGTTGTTCACCCTTTCTGGATACAGTTTAACCCCCTCCTCTTTGGAGAGGTGCATTTCTCAACAAAGAGTTGTGTCTGGTTTGATTTTACTGAAGAATAAAAAAAATGTTTTCCTTTTGCTGGATTTATTGAGACCTTTGGAGTTCCAGGACAGGTTTTTCATATGGAAGACCAGAACTTACAGCCTAGAGCATCCAAAGGAAATGAAGTTGTGTATCAGTATGACATATGCATTTGTGGGAAAGTCCCTTGAAACACAAACTGATTATTTGGTGAGCTAGGCAGGATGAAGTAAAGAGGAACTCTCCAGTACACAGGATCCACATACAGGAGTGAAAAAAATAATCCATCTGGTCAAAACTGACAAGATGTTTTATCCTGTAGGTGTGACCTATTTGCATGGGGTTGCCTACAAGGTCACTTCTTCTCCACAAGATATTCTTAAAACAGATACTAATTCAGCAATGCTGCATTGAGTTTTGTCTATGTGAAAATCAGAACAAAAATCTGAATATGAAAAGGAGATCTCTTCCAAAAATGTAATTGTTTTCAAAATCATCATTTAGACAATTTATACAAACTCAAGTTAAAAATGGGGTTATGTAAGTTGTGGTGGGATAAACATCAGCTGACACGTTAATGTCACTGGAGGCTGGAGACTTGGATTTGGAGAGAGACAGTCCTACAGGAACAGGGGATGAATGGGGAAGCAAAACTCTTAAATACAACTAGAACTACAAAAATCCCCAGAACTATCCAAGATTGCCATTTTTGCCTTCTGGGCAGCAGGCCCATCAGCTTTTAATGAATTATCCAAGTGGGACAAACCTTTGCACTTTGCTTCCCTTTGCCATAGATCTGCAGGAGAATTTGGGCAGGTGATTCCCGGGGTGTGAACATGCAACGTCCTTGATGAGACCAGAAAGACAAAGCCAGAGATGGAAGCAGCCAGACTCAAAGTGCTCATCTATGTTGTGCTGTCAAAGTAATCCATACACTCATAAGCCAGGCTCTAGCACCTAGAGGCCATCTAGAGAGGGTTTGCCATGGAGCTCCATATTCAAGGTTTCCCACATCCTTTACTGCTGCCATCCATTTGCTTCCTCTGCTTCCTCCCTCTGTGAAGGCCGAAGCTGTGACAGATGCATTTGTTGGCTTGATTCAGAGCCCACTGGTGCCAGCAGAAAACCTCCTCTAGACTTCAGCAGATTTTGAGATGGACTCCTGGCACCCAATTTGGATGTAGTCCCCAGGACAGACCCCATTATGCTAACCCACGCTCAGCCCTATGCATTTCCCACCTGGGAAAGTCCTGGAAGCTTCCAGGGATGACTTATCCCAGAGGACTGGCTTCTTGAAAGCTGCTGAGGACAGCAGTGGTCTTGAATGCAGAGTTACTTCTTTCTTTGAGGGTCTCCTGGCTGCTCACCATGCCCAGGTGCTTCTCATGGAATGAGGATGGGAGGGAGTAGTCCAGGATCACCCGCCCACCCACCCTGTGGGAAAGTAAAGCTCACCGGAGATCAACAAGACCCTGACCAGCCCTGGCTCTCTCTGAATGAGAAGGGAGGGGAAAAAAAAATCAAAACTTTAAGGTATATGAACTGTGAAATTAAATCGAAATACTCAAATAAGGAATCACATAACAACATAAGCAAAGATGTTTACCAGGGCTTGAAGTTAAATACAGATTTTTTCATAAACCCTAACACCAAATGCAATAAAGTCCTCTGGAATGTTAAATATAATTTACAAGGGAAAAAAATGTGTCCTGCTGCCATAAACTGCCTTGCGCGGTGTCCGTTTCCAGGGATCAGTCCAGGAACAGAAGGAAACACGCGTTTCCATACCTTGCTCAGGATTTCCCTGTGCAAAGTAATCACTCTGTGAGCGAGCAGCCCTTTCTCAATCTGCAACGCAGCCAACAAATGGGAGTTAATTAATCTGTGCTGCAGCTCCAGCAAAGGGTCTGCCCGGAGTGAGAGCCCTGGGTGGGGCGGGCGCGGGAGTCCCGGCTGCCTCACTCCGAGGTCCCAGTCAGGCGGGAGCGCGGCCCAGCCCTTTCATCACCCATCTGGACTTTGCAGTGCCCACACTGAAACTGGAGGGTTTGGTCCAGGGAAGGATCACGGTCTCACAGGATGCTTATTCCTTGACTATTGCCCTTCTCCCTCTCCCCTGGCGTATCTGACATTAAGGCCCCGAACTGAGAGTACAAAGGCAGCATCTGGATAGCATAGCCTGTGGCTCTGGAGTCACGGCTGGTGGACTTGTGGTGTATCCAGATATATTCATTAAAACACTAATCAAGCAGAAGCTCATTTGTGGAATTGTCTTTGAATTTAAAAGGGAAAAAAAGATGGTTGAACTACAAAGCCACTGCAGTCCAGAAGTGCTCTTCCCATAAAAGACATTTGACAGCCCGGACCAGTTAATGCCAGTCCAGCTCCTGGATGCTCGTATGGGTTTGCCAGGTCCTGTCAAAATGCCAGGGAGTGACAAACAGTCATGGTGGGGATAAGGCAGGGAAGAAGAGTTCTGAGGCACTGTGAGCTGCTCTCACACAGAAGCAGGTCTGGGTGTATGTCTGCATAGGCAAGTCCCCTCCTGCACTCACATTGGCATGTGGCAGTGATTAGAGGGAGGAATAGAAACACACATTATATATAAAATAAAAAAGCACATACAGGGACTATTTACCTGTCCTCCCCCTCTCTTGTGATGGGGTGAAAGGTTTTATCTTTTCCTTCTTACCATCAAAACCTCTGAGGATGTGAATGCTCCTCAAAGTGAAAGACCCTTCTGCAAAAGTGATCTTGAAAGGAGTTTTAAAATTTTGAAATGCCAGAATGGTCTGTCTCATGTCTTTGGTGTCCACAGCAGTCTTAGTAACAGCCATCATTTTCTGGGAGCAGAACCAACATATACCAGTCTCTGTTCTCGTCATGATACAATTGACTAAGAGGGAGGGATGGTGCTTGCATGGGGTCCAGACCCCAAACTTGGTGTGTTTTTTCATGGGTCAGTGGCGGATTTTAGTTTTTGGACCTGGATCTAGGACAGACCCTCCTCCAAGGGAAAGAAAGTAGAGGTGAATCGCTGGAGATAAATATTTATGCTCAACAGAATTTTCCTCTCTGAAGACAGGTCACTCGGTCTTGTTCCTACTGCAACTAGGGACAAAACTCCATCGTGACTTCAGAAGGGTTTGAGGGCTACTTGGGAGCTGAGCAAGCAGCACAGAGACCGTGGCAGCAGGAGAGGATGAGTGATGGAGTCCAGGGCTTGGGGGCAGCCAGACTTAACCAAGAAAAATCCATCCTCTGTCAAAAACCCACAAAGCCAAAACCCAAATCCCCCAAACAGGAGACAAAGTGCCCTCAAGACTAGTTCCCCAATAGCAACTTGGATGGACAAGGAGATATATATGGGCTAAAACTAAACTAATTTTCAGCCTCTTGGAGGATACAAAATGACTGTTGCTATCACGGTGTAGCGCGAAAGCCTGGGTCACGGGGGGACGGGAGACAATCCTTTGTTCCAGCAGTCCCAGGTGCATCATGTACTGGGCAGAACTTTAGCTTACAATTTGGGATTAAAGTAAATCCTAGTATTTTTCTGCATGCCTGCCCGCTCCCTGGCTCCCAGAGACTGCTGGGTAACTGCCTATTATCCCATGGTTCCACTTCAGTGCCCTCCCCAATAAAACTTTTCATATCCTTATAAACGAACTAGATTGCCGTGTTATAAACATTTACACTGTGCTAACAGATCATCTCCGCACATCAGAATTGGCTAAATTCCCTTTTCCAGATGAATATATTGAAGGAGATTAGAGATATGATAGCTTTTCAGATTGCTGAACCCAGAGAAATTAGTTTAGTGAGCATTTACAGAGGCTAAATTGGAACCATTAAATAGTGGATTAAATTGATGGTACTTTCATTGTCTGTCCTTCGGTACTGCTGTAAAATCAATTAGCCGTCACTATTCCATTCTCCATATAGTGAGATTGTCAGCCTGGCTTGGAGCTGCAGAGCCTCACAGCAGTAGCAAGCAGTGTGAAAATACACCTATTAGGTGATGTGGCATGAAATAACATCATAGGGCAGAATGTCCCAGTGAGATTTATCCCAGCCTTATCTCTACTTTAACAGAGAGGGGACAGACAATAGACTCTGGTGACACTCTTATCCTCCGAACATGTGCACCAGGATGCTCTCTGGACTGACAATTATTACATTGCCTCTCGACTGTCCTGAATTTTGCATCAGAAATCCCCTCTTTGCTCCCCTCTTAAACTGGCAGTGTCCCACATTAAGAGTGGAGGATTTGAGCAGAGCAGGTTTGCATGTGATTTGGGGACCAAAAAAAAAAAGATACCAACTTTCTCCAGCTTGCTTTTGTTACAGCAGCTCTAAGTCTTATTAACTGGCTGATTTATTAGCACAGCTCCAGCCTGTTTCAGGGGCCAGCACAGCTTTGCCACAGCCAAGAAACTGAGGCACAGGTGTCCCAGCACCTCTCTGAGAAATCATGGTACTGCTGATGAGGACCACACCAAGTAAAAGCCAGCCCTTCTCAGCTACAGTTACTTGTTTTGCATTCTTTCTTACATGAGAATAATCAGAAAAGAATAAATAACTTGTTCCCAGGTCATGGGGTGAGCTAAAGCAGATGAGGCCTCTTGATCCTCAACCCACCCTTCCCACCTCTGCTCTGCCAGAAGACAGAGAAACCCTGGAGCACTTCTTGCCCCTGCTGCATGCAACAAACTCCTAATGGGCAAAATGGAAATATTCCCTCAAGTTGTGCTATTAAACTCTTCTCTCAGAGAGTGAAATTAAAAAGTAGTGAAGAAAACAAGTCTCCTAAATTTAAGTTTTAACCTTTTGACCTTGCTTCTGCCATTTTTCCTCCCAGGGGAGGTCTCAGCCCTGGTTTGAAAGATTATCATCCCTATTGTCAGCCGTGGGGTGAACTGGAGGAGATTTTCCATCCCCAGAGAGCTTTCCTTTCAATCTTCAAGTTTTCTATCGAACATGGAAATGGAAAAAACTCCACATTTCCAATAAAATTGCATCCAGTTCCAATTTCTTGCATTGACATGGCAAAGTTTTTAAATCCCTTGTCAACGTCTTAGTTATGCTTCACGAAGGAACCATCTGGAGCTGCTGACCTTCATATTAAATGTTTGCCAGGCTTGTAATACGGACACTCTGTCTTCTGTTCTCAACAGTGCTCCTCCTTGCAGAGGAGAGATGGGACCCCAAGTGCTCCTCACTTAGTTTAGTTGGAGAATGTTCATATTTCCTCTTATCCTGAGCAGGATGTGGGGTGAAGTCGTGATTTCTGTGCAGCTGTGTTTTATGCAGCTCTCCTCTGCCTGACCCAAGCCTTACTCTTTCCTCATCCCCATTGAGATCTGTGAAACACCACGCACGCTCGGCGCGAGTGCTTGTTCCCCAAATCTCCATCTCCTAAGTCCAAGAAGATGTTCTCTCTGTGGAGACCGTGCAGAAAATATGGGTTAATGCTCCCACAGGTTCTTAGCTCATGGAATTTGAGGGAGACAATGGGGGTGGCAGGTAATCAGCCCCACACTTTTGTCTGGGCTTTGGCCCTGTTTACAGACACCCTCCACTGCTCCCCTAATCACCGTTCTCTCTCCTCAAGCCGAGGCAGCAATCAGTGCTTCCTTATCACTGGAATCTCATTGCTAATTGAGGTCTGAGAGCCTTTATTTCCTGGACATCTCATGCATGGTAAGGGCACCACCTTTCGCAAATAAATCATGTCATCATCTGTTTGGCACCTCTCCCCTTTGCAGAGGGCTGAGGATCACAATAAAAACACTTGTTTCCTCAGAAACATCCTTAGAGCTTCACTGCCTCCACCACTTGGTCCTCCACAACTGCCTTGGGGTTTCTGGCTCATCTCTGTAGAGAGAACCTCCAAAGTGGATCTCCATGGTCAGTCCTGGAGTGAGTTTGTCAGTCTATGGATAGCTGCATACATGCAACTGCAATTTCTTTATCTAAATCCATTTAGAGCCAACATGATTTTTTTTAATGCACAGCATCTTCAGCTGTTCCTCCTCTTCTTTTAATTCCTCTCTTTCTGCAGGAAACTTCTTGCCTCTTCTAAAATTTTGCTGCTCTGACTTTTCAGGGTCTGTTTGCAGCTGTAGGGATTTAGTGGGTGTACCTCAGCCTCAGGATGATGCAACATGAGCTGATGCAAATCACAGGTTTCCAACTTTTTGTTTTCCACATTTCCCTCCCGTGGAAGGAAGAACTGATGTGACCTTGAGAAAGTCACAGTGCCCAGCTAAGCCTCAGTGTCCTCTCTGCTGGGATTCAGGTCAGGTGTATCAGAGAAAGCATGAAAAAACTTTCTTCTCTTCTCCCTGTGAAGTCAAGCCTTTTCTTCTCCTACATTTTTATACCATGTGACATCATCTAAGACTCTCTGTCTTAGTTCATGCTATTTCTATCTACCTTAAAATTTCATCCCATGGCTTTGTCACTTCCTTGTGTCCTCGCAACCCACAGCTGCATCACTGTTCTACTTCAGCCTTGTGCCCATGATGCTCACCCTAACGTGCAAAGCAGAAGCAGCAGAGCAACAGCTTTAACTGGGAGAAGTACAGTTGGCCAAACTACTTTTTTCAGGTTGCTCAGCCTGGTGGCTCTAAGTCCTAATTGGTTTGCTGTGGATCCCATAGCAGGTTGTAGCAAGTCAGATTTTCCAATGTATGAATTCACCCCTTGCTGCTGATGGAGGGTGCTGCTCCTCAATCAACAGAGAGCTTCAACAATCAGCCTGCAAGACAGATCTAAGTGCTTCTGCCATTGTCCCATTTATCTTAATTTCCATTTTTGCGTTGATGGGTATCATACACCACAAAGAGCCAGCCCAGCCGTGAAATGACACCGGACTGGCAACCTCATAATTACCCAGCCTCACGTATCAATTCTCTTCAATCCTTTCGTGACACTCCATTGCTTCCTCATAACTTCCTCATCTGACAGATCAGCACTGCGCACCCGAACTGCCTGAAAGCCCCCGGGTAATAGCCTTGGGGACAAAGTTAGCTCTGGCAGAAGTGGGCAAAGATGCTTGTTGGCTTCAGTGGGAGTCCTGCTCCCCTTGTGCCAAGCCTGAATATTGTCCAACCTCTCTTCCATCCACACAAAGACCTCAGCTGCTTTGTCTGCTGTAGGGGAAAAGTGTTGGGGGCTACCGTAGTGTACAAGCACATCCCTGGCTCATGCAGAAACTTGGAGGTGGCTCCTACTCTGTCTTTATTGTGATGTAGCCTTTCTTGAAGTATTCCTGAATTTAGGCTTAGTTTTCCTCCATATTTTATATTAAGTCAACACCAAGAGGTCTCCTGAGGCAGAGTGGGGTTGGTGCCAGCACAGTGCACACCAGCGTGTTGATTAAATGCAGAAATCCTGAGTTCCACCTCCATTACACCAGGTCCTTAGCAGGGCACAAAGGCCAAGGTAAAGGAGAAGAGGGTTATCTGCCTTGGAGAGCAAAGGCCATCAGCCCCCAGGCTGGAGCAGCACCTGGACCTTGGCCCAAGGCTCATCTGTGGACTGCTGTGTGTCGAGGTGGTTTCATACTCTTAATGATGGGTGAAAAGCCAGCAACTGGTGCATTTTATACCTGCCTGTGGTCCCTGTGCCTCTGTCTGTTCCTCACCGACTCAGACTTGGTGTCAGGGGTTGCTCCCCTAAGTTCATAAGGCAACACTTCAAGGACCCATCCTGCTCCAGAACTCTCACACCCTCAGCTCCCTCAGTGACTCCCAGATATGGTTTCACCTGACTTTCTTTTTCCTCTCCTTGGGATGCAATTAAAACACCCCTGGACATCCGAAGTGATTGTACCACAGATTTGGTCACGATATGAAGATGTCAAAGAGGCAAGGATGGGAAAATACTGTTTAGAAATTTCTTCCCCCACACAACCTGGCTGTTTCTCCCATAACATTTCCCCTGTTTAGGGGCACGGTGATCACAGGAAGAGCCACAACCATGGGAGTCCTGGGGTGAGCTCTGCAAGGGGGCTCTGGGACCTGCCGCATCCTGTTCAAACAAACTGCAATGCCCAGCAGCAAACCTCAGCCCCAGAACCTCCTCAGAGATTCTCCCTCTCTTCAACACCCAGGCAAAATACAACACATGGGCAAGTACTTTCCACGAGCTGGAGGAGAAGGGATGCTGGGCGGAAATCTGGCAGCAAATCCCTGCAGAATGAGGGATTTTATCCCTGCTGCCGCTTGCATCCCGGGGCCGGGCAGGCGAGGAACCCTCACTGGCTTCCTCAGCTTTGGCAGAGCTGTGCAGGCAAGCTGGGAGGTGGGCGTTGTGCTGCTGGAGCCCCTGCTGCTCGAGGCAACTGCCTTCCTTACCGTGTCCTGGGCCCCTTCTGCCCATCAGATAGGCACAGCGGGGGTCCCTTGCGAGGGGAGGAGGCCAAATCCTGCCATCGTGGGGGGAGGAAGAGGGTGGCTCGCGAGAGGCTGCGCTCAGCCGGGTGCAGGGCTGCTGAAGTCAGGGAGAACCTCACCACTGGTTTTTAATTTGCTTTGGACTGTGGCCATTATCATTAGAATAATCTCAAGCAGGTGATAGGCAGGAGTAAATTAATTCTGAATAAAAGCATTTGGGGGTGGGTGCCAAGAAGGGACAGGGGTTGGCATCGAGTACGGCCTTCATGGGTCAGTCAGAAAGGACATTTGGTGACAAAGTGGACTTCGAGTCACCTTGGAAGGAGCATAATTCCCTTTCCATGTTAGATTTGTTTTTGCTGAAGATCCCCATATCTGAAATGCACAAGCCAGCGTTTAACAACAGATGTAGAGGGTGGTGGGAGCGGAGTTATTTATGCGATTTTATTTTTAATTCGCCTTGTCCACCGAAATCATGTGCACGAACACAATTGAAAATAAATTATCTCCCATCTCCAGAAAGAACCTTTCACTGTTGTTCCTGGAGCCACCCGGACACATGAACAATTAATCCTCGACTCCAGACCCAAGTGACTCAACCAATAAAACAGCTGTCAGCTGCCGGTCCTGGGGAGGTGCTGCCTAATATCCCAGGAGAGGATAATTATTCTTATCTGATTTGGCTCTGGAATGAAATCATAAAAAGCCTCGTCCCATTCTGTAAATTCAGTTCTTCATAGCAGGTTAAGCAGAGCCCAAATGACTAACATTTCTGTCAGCACCGACTCTGGCTAAGGGCTAATATACCATGAAGAATAACCCAATAATAAATCTTATTATAGGGAAGGAAGGAGGTGGGGGGGAGAAAAGGAGAGAGAGAGCATGCAAGAGTGTGAAACCTCAGAGACGACCTAGGACAATGTGAGGCAATTTCAGTGGCTGACAAAAGTGATTTCAGATTCCCATTCAGAGGGAAATTTCTGAGTAATTTCATTAAAAATTCCCCAGAATACGGACCCAGGTGTGAATGTTGGGTGGAAGCATTTATGGAACTGGAGACTTATTTTCTTGTTCTTCGACTGTTTCTCTTTGCTACAAGTGATGCCTCTTGGTGTACAATGAGAAGATATTGTGAAGATAGCCACCTCCCCCCAACCCTGTCCTCAAGAGGGATGAGAGAGACCTTTTAGAAAGCAGTGATTTGGGAAGGCTGCCCCCACCCTACAAGCTTCCCATGATCCCTGGGAAAGAAAATCCTTCTGGAGCCTAGAGGTGGGGAAAACCACATTCTGCATCTCCCTGCCTTTGAGGTGGCAGGTAGGCTCAGGTCCCTTGAGTTTTCATGTGTCTGGGATATCTCTAGCACACCCTATCAAGGCTTGTCAGACCCATCTCCATGCCCTGCTGTGCCACAGGGACAGCCCAGTGCAGCACCAGGGCTGGGTCACCCAATATCTCGTGGTGGCAAAGCCAGTAGTGTATTCTGAGCTGGGTAAGAGGTTCAAAACCAAAACTCTGGGACTCTTTCTCAGAGGAACGCAGGCTCAGATGAAGCTGATGTTGGGGAGGACTGGCTCTTCGGAAATGATGAGCTCTCCCTCATTGCAGCAAGATTTACTGCCTCTGTGGAAAGTGCTTTGTTGGGGGGATGGGGCATGGTGTTGAGTTTAAAGTTCAGGATGACCTTTGTTGTTGCCTTTCATACCACTGATCAAGAGGCTCCTGGAAATAATGACCATGCAACTCAATCTGCTATCCCTGTGTCTCTGTTTCCACTGCCCCCCCCAGCAGGCAGTTTCCCAGCCAAGCACGTTAGATGCCATCTGAAGTGTCATGTGATGGGACCTTGGCAGGGTGCAGGGATGGCTGAGGACAGAGCATGTGGGGCGCGCTGGGACTCTTGAGTTTGGGAAGCCACCGAGATGTCTGATGAGGAGTAGCAGAAGACTGATGGCAGAGCTTTGGTGCCATGGGAAGGATGTTAAGAAAGAGTGGGGACCTGGTGGCCAGGATAGATTGGAGAGGAGCCTCAACAGGGAAACCTGGTCACAGCCACACAAATCGTGCACTTTTGGTTTTGGTTTGCTGCTCCATCCCAAGGAATCAGCAGCAACTCGACACGTGAGGGACCACAAGGACACAACCCAAGAGCTGAGGAGAGGGTGGTAAGGAGATGCCAGAGGGAATTGGGGCCCATCTCAGCTTCCCAGGGCTGCCTGAGGCTGTCACACCATGACATTGCTGTTGCAAAGTGTGTAATTCTCCCAGGCCTCGCTGGAGGGGCAGCCAGATACAATTTCAAGGGGAGGCAAAGCCAGGGCTGGGGGTACTGACAGGTCAGCAATGTTGCCTTTGGGCCAAGGAGGAGGAGCAAGGAAGAGCTGAGTGCAACTGCTCTGGGGAAGATAGTGTGTGCCAAAGGCAGGAGGGGCTGCAGCCAGGGTTTCTCATGAACCAGTGTGACCCAGACTGTCCCAACGTCATGGGGTGTTCCACTGAGAAGCAGGGTGGCCGTGCTCATGAACGGCAGGTATTCAGTGCAAGAGGGACAGAGCCCACAGGTGTCACCCAGATGCAAAGTCCTCTTCCATCCCTCCTGGGCAGAGACATCAGCTTTTATGGCTCTTTCTTCTTTGGAGCTGCCTATGAACATTGCAGAGGGAGCAAGGGCACAAAGAAAGGCAATATAAATACCACACATCGCCACTTGCGTCCAGAGCGCAGCCAAGTCAGGCAAGCAAATCTCTAAAAAGGTGGACAAATATTTGCTAAGAAAGGCTCTTCCAGGCCTGGCTCTTGTTCAGGCTGATGGCTGAATTGTACATGTAATCTGGAAAGGCAAGGCCTAGGATCTAGGTTTTTAAGAAGTGATATTTATCTGTTTATGGAAGAAATGTTGGGACTGCTAGAATGTGCTATAAACCCTCAGAAATGGGCATAAAACTAGGATGGAAATGTAGCATATATATTTCTATAAATCACATGTTTTTAACTAAATCTGGGTACAATTAAATAACACTGCACTAATAAAGCTTTATACATTTTATTTTCACCCTTACAAACCTGAAATTCAGTTTCTGGAATAACTTTGATTTATGCCTTATTATTCTTTCCAATGATTGTATCTCAATCTGGTGGAAGCAAAGGACTGGTAAGACTGACCAGTCTAGCTAAGAGCTATGTGGGAACAACAGTTTCAGTTGGAGATGAGCTTTATTCTTTACTATATGAAGATCTGAAGAGAGAGAGGCAACTGGTGATCACCCTGGGACATTAAACCAAGCCATCTCAGAGATGGGAAGAAAAAAGAAGAGTGAACAGTGATCACATCAGGGATCTGGTCTCCATCAGAGGGAAGCAGAGAGAGGTCCAGTGGTGCTGGTAAAACCAAATAGTCCTTGGAAACAGGAGTGTCTATGGTGAGGAAACTGCAATGGCCCAGGAAGGGGCTCAGGTGGCCCAAAGGTGACCGTGGGTTGTCGTGGTCAGATGGAGGGAGAGGTTGGCCAAGGATGGGAAAGGCTCAGCGAGCCCTGCTGAGATGGGAAGGGCCTGTCCAAACGTACAGTTCAAGACAAAGAAACGAAGCCAGAGAAAGTGATGGATCGACATCAGTCGCATGGGTAGCAAGACAGCAAAAATTGCCTCCACTGTGAGTTGTGATGCAAAGCAAATACCTTTTTCAGTTGAATACCTAACTTGATGATCATGTACAGCTAGTGCCTGGAAAGATATTCCAAGTTCTCCTCTCTGCAAAGGCAGACATTTGCATGTACATTGATTAAATTTACCCATGAGAGGTCTCAGTCCTGTGTAGCTTTGAAAGTGTTCAGGCCTGATTATCTTATTAAGGCCAATGCTCATTTTTAAGGCACTATCTGTAGAAGACATCATGCTCCGAATCGTAGCTTTTATGTCAGATGCCTGCTCACCATAAAAGCCTGGAAAGGCAGGAGAGTAACTTCTTCCAATAAAAAATTAAAAGCTGAGATTTCTCTGGCCGAGGGAAGATATCAGTTGGTGATATTGAAAGATGGAAAGCGTAAGGCAAGGGATGAATAGACTTCTAAATCAGTCAAACATTTTAAACATCCCTTTTGTAATTGACAATTTTGTAATATTTATTCACAACAGATCTGATTGCTGGATTCCCACTGGCTCCCCTCAGGAGGGTTTGCGTGAAATCAGTTTGAAATGGTGTGTCAATTTTTTTCTGAAGTCACCATCTGGCTGATAGACTTGAGTCTGTTCTAATACACTGACCCAGTGAATCGCTGCTAAACAATTCCCAGGGGTCTCCGCTCCTCTCGCAAGCAATCCGGGAGAACGCTGCTGGGAGAAAGCGGGTGAGACAGGCATATTTTAATGCTTTATGTTGATGGATTGTAAAAGAATTTGATTTATGTAAAGAAACAGAAATCTTGGGATGGTCTCGTTCGCTCTTGAGCCCTTGTGCTGGTTTCAAATGTGAGGGGAGGTTCAGGACCAGCATTAATGACCTGAAACTACCTGAAACTGCACTGGATGGGAAACACCCCCGACAAATAAAGACCCATTAAAAGCCTCCCTCCCCAATCCAAAGCAAGGAATCCAAATGTTTGATAGCAGCAACCCCACAATCCAGCTGGCAAAAGTAAATATTGGATCAAATACATTGCACATCTATTTCAAGTATGTGAGAGTATATATATATAGCACTGGAGTCCTGCAAAATCAGCTCCATTCTGTATCCCCAGAAATCCCTGCGATGAAATATGATGGTCCATGCTTAAAAATAGATTGATTTAACTTACAGTGTGAAATGAGGCCTCAGCATACGTGCTTTGTGTGTTCTTCTACATACCAGTATGGCACATGTCGATAATTAGATGCTTCCCTCTGCAAAGTGTTGCTGTCACCCTTGTGATTTATATTTTCTAGTACGTAAGAGACTCTTTGTCATTGTGTTTCCCAGCCCCAAAGCACGTGCACACACTTCGCTGTCACAGATGCAACATCGTGTATGTGCCTACACACGTGTGTTTGTGTACATATCCACACAGACACATAAGCTTGACATAATTCTAGGATGACTAATTTTTTTTGACAGGCGAGTAAATCATCATTATAGCATTTGTTTTTTTCCATTACCATCAATCATTATTGTATATGTGATAAAGTAGAATTTCTCTTTGGCTGTTTAAAATTTTCCTGATCGTTTTTCAAGGCTAAATATCATCTCTAGATAAATAACACTTCCTGCAATAATGTGCATGCTAAAGAGCTGATCCAAACCCCACTGAAATCATGTGAAGGGTATTGGCTCAATGGACATTGATTTAAGTCCTAAAGGATCATTTGTTTCTCAATAGAACCCCAGTAAGGGACTGGATGTGGAGAATGTTTTATAGGGTTTGATTAATTCCCTCTTCTACCAATAGAGAAAGGCTGCAGCATGGAACCACTGATCAAGGCAGAAGAATAAGTGGATATCTAAAGCCTGTTAAAATATCCAGAATATCACAAGCTGGTGGAACATTCAAGTTTTAAATGGATTTGTTTCAGCTATGCTGGGGTCCATTCTCCAGGTTTGTCTGATAGGAGCTTAGAAAAAGAAGTATTTGAGAAGATGGGCGAGAGACAGCAGGAGTAAAGGTTAAATTGAGACTAGGAAAAAACTGAAGTGGTCATTCAAACCTACAAACCAGGGTACCAGGAATGGGGAAACCAGTGTAGGCTGGGTTGGGACACCTCCAGGATATCTTTCCTTTTCGCCACATTTGAAGGCCGTTGCCCGTGGTCATCCTGGGATGCTCTCCACATTCTTGGTGTCGCTATACCAAGCATCTGGTGGGGTCTGCTTCTCTCATCAGAGGGCATAAAACTGCCCCCCAAAATTCACCCCACTCTCAAGAATGTGCAGGGAATCAGAGCTTGCCAGGATTGGATGGCAAGCGCTGTCTGCAAGCGTTGTAATTAATGGTAAGAGTAATTAAACTTTTAACAGTGGCTAAGCTCAGTAGCTAAGATCTGGGGGTTAATGTAGCAATTTTCAAAAGGACAGGAAGATGAAGCAGTAATAAAATAAAATGAATGTTGCAAGGACTCTGAGGCATGCTTGCCCTCTGCACAATCCAGCGGCAAGCGTGTCCTGGGCTTTTTTGGCTGCAGGAAGCCCTCAGTCCTCCCTGCCTGCTGGTTAATTATTTTGTTGCTGTGGGGC
The DNA here is from genome assembly GCA_033558185.1 of Dromococcyx pavoninus. Classification (NCBI taxonomy): domain Eukaryota; kingdom Metazoa; phylum Chordata; class Aves; order Cuculiformes; family Neomorphidae; genus Dromococcyx; species Dromococcyx pavoninus. The sequence continues at coordinate 89,749 of JAUMJL010000969.1, forward strand.
TGTGTAGGTTTGGTCATGTGTGGATCATGGACCTTTGGGGGCGTGGAGAACAGGAAGACAAGCTCTGAAGCAGCTGCAGAGAGAAAGTGTTTGCATCTTACTTCCTTTCCCCATTTCTGGGCTTGAAAACCAGGGAGAAACAGATGGGAAGGAAATAAAATTGACAGATGAACATTCATAGTTTATCCTCATTTTTAGTGGGTCGTAGTGGAGACCATTGTGGCAATGCTGTGCAAGATGTTCTTGGGATTTTTTTTAATTCTTCTTCCAAAAAAGTTCTGTGGTTCTTGGGTTAGAAAAAGGAGTGGGTAACAGAAGTAAAACTGTCCTGTGAGGGTTGGACAGGTGTGGGGGAGACTGATCCCTGCCCGAGCTGTGACACTGGTATGGAGGAGCCCTTTGCAGCATCCTGGGTGCTGGTGGTCAGAAGCAGGGGCAGCAGCACCCATGTTCAGCTGTCTCCCTCTCTGCCCCTTGAGTGCCAACAGGTTTAGGAGGTCACACTGTGCTGGGATCCCTCCTCCTGTCCCCTGTCACCTCTCCCTGTGCCGAGGTGCCCTGGCTGGCATTGGTAATTCTCATTTCATGCCCATGGAGGTGAGGGACAGGTCTAGAGTTTGTCACAGTCAGGTCACTTTGCCTGTTGTTTTGCCAGTTTTTCCCAGGTTGGATCTAAAGAGAAAAGCATTTTAGTCAAGAATAGGTTTTTTGTCCTTGAAGGATTCTGCTGCTGTCTCCTTACTTCTCTTAATTGTGTAACCCTAAGGTATGCCTCAGATTTACAGAGCCTAAATCCAGCCTTATTTGACTATATTTTTCGTTATTCCAATTAATTGTGCATCAACTAATTGTGTAACGTGGCTATTTGCATGTCAAACTGGGGTCCTCATGCTGTTCTTTGCAGTGTAATTGCTCTGGCTAAGTGAATACCAGGAATATTCCTGAGGTTTCAGCCATTAATCAAGGTCTATTGAAAGGAATATTAGCACCCTGGGAAAAGAAAAAAAAAAGAAAGAAAGATGCAAAATATCAATGAGATTTTTTTTAAATTAAAATGAAGACTTAAATGAAACAAGAAGAAGAGTATGAAAGCCAAGGAAGGTCTGGCCAAGCTTACAAAGACCAGGTCTTCTGGAGGTCTGGAGGACTGGGAGATGCACACTGGTAAATGAAGGGGAAATAGTTGGGCTTTCTATACTTGATGCCCATTTTAGGGGTGGTTTGGGTAATGCTGCTGAGCAACCAGTGATAGGAGTCTAACCACGGACAGGAGCAGGGAACAGAGATGTCAGTGGGAAGGTTTTTGTAGAGTTGGATGCCTTGAGAAAGAAAAGCGGGGGCTGCCTAGGACAACCCCACAAAAGTGAGGATAGTTGGCTCTTCTGGATGTGGAAAGGTGAGGTGCTGCTGCAAGGGAAGAGCCTGGGGTGGGGGCATGGACTGCCACCACTGGGAGCATAGTAGGGGCTGTTCCCTGTGAGACAGCAGGCTGGTGCCTGTACAGGGACATCCCAGTGAGCAATTCCCTCCTGGGCTGGCAAAATTTCTCCCTGAACATTTCACTCATTGTCCTGAATGTAGAGGACACCCAGAGGGTGGAAGCTCCCACCAAAGCTCTCCAGGGAGCCAGTGCTGAGACAAATCCAGGCCTGAGAACACTAAAGACATCCTCAGGAACATTTTGGGAGGAATGAGAGAGATGAACCATGGCCTGCTCCCATCCACCCACGTGTGTCCCCAGCACGGCAGAGGTACCCAGTGAAGAACAGTCCGTTCCCTTTGTGGAAGGATGGATTTTTATTGTCAGTGCTGTTTGCACTGGTGATGTATATAAGGTTGCTGTGGGAGAAACCAGCTGAAGGCTGCAATGATGGAAAAGACTATTAATATCCTTGATGAAGTTGCTAAATTAGTCAATGAGTTAGTGACAGATCTGGCGCTGAAACTCAACTGCTCAAGGATCCCAGACTGGCAACTGGTCCATTGCATTTTTCTGCCCACATTACATGGTTTAGGTGTCTCAGAAAAAAAAAATCATGTTTAGGACAGGGTCAAGGATGTTAATCAAAGATTATCAAAGATATTCAGAGTTCTTAAGGATGTAATCAGGCTCCTCTTGCTCATTCACAAAAGGAGGCTCGCAAGGTGTGGAGGAGGCAGTGATGGGATGCTTTCGGCCACATTTCAACACCTTTCCTGAGCTGGTGGGGAGGTTTGCAAAAGCCTGTGGGTTCCGTGCTTGGCTTATTTAACCCGGGCTCCTTGGGGGATCGGGGATCTCCCCACTCAGCTGTTTCCCATCCCTCATGTTGCTGGATGGGCTGCAGCTCTGGTTTCGGTGCCTTTCCCTGCTGCCGAGGGTGAAGTGAAAGCAAAGCTGGCTCCAGGCTGCTGTTTGCAAACACAGATGAAGACAAACAGATGAGTTCAAGCTGCTGGAAGGAAAACAACCCTGGCGGCTCCTCTGCTTAATGGTGGGAACCTGGAAGTGTAAACAAAACCCTGGGCAGGTCCTCCTCGTTCCCATCGGCCCTTGGAATCCACGGGTGTTTTTCAATCTTTACCTCCTAGAACCAATCGATTTCGTGCCAGTCTGTAACTTTTTACTGATGTTGTGGCTGTTTCAGTTAAAGACAACCAGGTGCTGCATCCCTTCCCCCCTGCCCAGTGCTGGGACCTCTCCTGCCCCTGTTCTCTCAGACCCGGAGGGTTCCTCAGCTGCTTTCTCATCACCAGGTCTGCTACCATCCTGCAGTTGCAGGTCTACATCCTGATGGAGAAGAAAGATGCACGCGGAGACTTTCATCATCCTCCCGAGTTCCTGACACCTTTTACCCTCCACCATGAGGTAATCAACTCCCTTTAAAACCCAGAGAAAGGCAACATTGCTCCATAAACGTTAGGTTTCTGAGTAGCAACCAACAGGGTGAGGAGATGCAAGCCCCTCAAGGCACACGCTCCTCAAGCCCCAGCACCACCTTCCCATCCAGAGTGTCACAGTCATGGGGACATCCTTTCTCTGAGTGTTCACAGTTCAGCCACCACCCCAGCACCAGGAGTGGCAGAGCCCAGGGACGGGCAAAAAGCAGGCAAATTACTTTGGGCAGAGAAAGAGAGATGCACTTGGGTGTGAAGTCCAACAGTGCTTTTGTGAAAAACACCATCAGGAAGCGCCTGATGCTCTTACCAAGAACAACTCCCCTGGAATCGCAGGAGATTTGACTCAGCACGCTGCTGCGTTTTTCCCTGTGTGTCAAATCAGAGAAGCAAATACAGTATCTCAATTCTCTTTCTTATTTTTTTTTCCCCTCCTTTTTTTCCTGACAGCCCCTTAATTAGCACGAGATCTCACAAAATTCACCAAGGCAGCCATCCATCTGTTTTGCTGACTTTCAGTAACAATATTTATCGTTGCGGAAGTGTCAAAACAATAAAAGCAGATGACATTTATGCAAAGGGCTCCTAACTACTTTAAAAAAAAGGCCCAAACCTTGAAAGCCTCCTGCAGTATTTTGCTGGGAACTGTTTGCAAACACAAAGCTGAGAGTCATTCCCTCTGTACCCACACAAATATTTTAAATATGCTCTAGAAGAAGTTTCCGAGAGAGGTGCAAGGATGACATATGCTCCTCTGTAACAACTTTGTTCCAAGCAGTGAGATGAGAGAAAAAGAAATCCTTGATGCCTTTTCCTGGTTTCTCCCCAAAAATATTAATTTTGGTGACTATTTTTCACATTTCAAAAGAGTGCTATAGAAATTAGTTCATGCCAGTGACTCTTCTTAAGAATTTTAACCTGATCTGTCATGCAGTAAGAAGGGAGAATTAAAGAAAAAAAAAAGCTGCTTATTTAACTTTACGGTATTTAAACCAATATATAAATGAGAATTAATAAATCTGCATTTCCTATTGTCAGCACTGGTTGATTACAGCACTGTGGAGCCCTATCAAAGAGTGCATATGGCATGCTAAGTTCTGCAGCGTATTTAAATTATCCATAATAAATTTACCTAACAAATTCAAGTGTAGCTGCCTTTTCCCCTTGTCAGAGTTTCTCTGGCTGGGAGCAGTAAGAGTTATGCTCTGGTTTAATGGATCCTTGTGCAGGTGGGAGAGGACAAGCCCCTGTAACCCCAGTTTTGATGGCTTTTCTGGGGGAAAGTGGCTTTGTTCAGCTTAGCAATACCCTCAACTCGATCTCTGAGTTAATGCTGTTCCCCTCTCCAGCTGATCTCTCGTAACATGAGGTTTTAAAGCCATCTTGTGCTTGCAGAGTAATTTCTAGAGATTTTTCTCCTGCAGCTCTTACATGCTCAGTGCTAAGGTTGGTTGAAGGAATTGCAGGGGCCAACAGGAAAACGGAGCAGGACGCTGGGATGAGGCACCACGGCATGGATAGGTAGCACTGCCCCATTGGGGTTTGTGCAAAACCATCCCAGGAACAGCAGAGAAAAGGTGTGGGGTGAATCTACTCCTGGAGGGACTTTCTGGAACCTGGGTTTGGAGCAAGTCAATGCTTTTTTCCTCCAGATGAGGTCGGGGAGCCTGGACCCCGTGGAGCTGGGCTGAGCTCCATGCTGATTGCACGCATCTGTCTTCTCCTGACAGCTCTGCCTGTTAGCGGAGTGAGTCTGCTGTTTAATTTACCTGACTTGTTAACAGCTCCCTGTTTTGAAGTTGTAGGAAGTAGCTGATTTCACGTTTACAGTCGAAGCATTGAATTCCCATTGGGTGGCTAAAATTCACAAATAACCTGGTAATTTGTCCACTGTCCTGGGAACCCACGGGGATGCTGCTAAGTGTATATCGCAGTGTATATCACTGAGTTTTGGTGAAAAGATTGATGAGCAAAGAGGAACATGGAGCTGGCTGGCTGCATGCCAGGAGGAGCTATCAAAACCAAAAGGCTCAAGAAAATCTCTGCCAAAGAAAGCAGAAATGGGGGGGGGGGGGGGGTGGGTCTGCACAGGCCACCTTGCAGAGGGGTTGTGGAGGAGGGGAGCGGAGGGCTCACTGGCTTTAGGGGCTGGCTGCTTGCAAGGAGCCACATCCCATTGCTTCTGGTGGTGGCCAGAGTGAACTGGAGCATGCAAAGGGACTGAGAGGGTTTTGCTCAGCATATTGCAACCTGGGGACCCCAAAAAGTCTTGAACATCAGCTCAGTCCATACAGCATGGAGGCAAGAGAGAGCCAGTGCAATGCTGAGCCCAGCCCTGGACGGTGCCCAATCTCTATGATAGAGATCTCTTGGAGGGGAAATTGGCTCTCAGGAATGCTGCCACAGACAGATATCACACCCAATAACCTCAAGTGGAACAACAAATCTTTGGAGTCTCTAATCATTAATTGCTCAAACCCATCATCATTCATCGTATCAATAGCTGGCAGCACCAGGAACTGCAGGAGAGAAAAACACCATGTGTTCATCCTGGGGCATCACAAGACTGTGCAGAGGTAGATTTGGACAGTCAAAACTTCACTAAATATGTTCACTATCCCTTGCACAACCCACTGAGGATCACTCAGGGAGCTCTGGAAAGGCAGAGACCCTCTGCTACAGCCAAGTCCCTTCCCCAGCTTCCACAGCAAGTGGAGAGTGATCAGTCTCCAAGCTCAGGCTTTGACTCTGTGTGTCTTCTTCTGGAGAAACTGCATGCCTGCACTAAGGAAAGTGTTGTAGCCCTCTCTGAAATCAGGTTTGATGGATTTGTAGATGAGTTTAGAGTTAGGGAAGGCTGGGTGCTGACATCCCAGCAGAGCAGCAGATAATCAGTAGGCTGTCCTCTACAGGGAAGGTGTTAAATCCTTCCTGGAGTGCTGACAAAAAGAGTTACAATGCTTATTGCCAGAAAAAATAATAAAAACAAGAGTATTGGTTTAACCAAGTCTAACAGCCATCAGAAGATTTAGATGTGCTCTCACTCTGAAGAGTGACTCAGCATGCAGAGATGGGGGAAATGTTTTACCTCACCTTGCCATCAATTGATCAAAGCCAAACCAACAACAGCCACCAGCCCAAACTCCCAGTGATCCCAACGGGACAAGGATGTGGTGGTAAAACTGAATGTGGCAAATTCTCCCCTGCCAACACTGATGGCTCATGAGCTCCCTCTCAGGAAACAGCTGGCTCTGCCTTCCCCCCATGGTGTACCTGCTGTGACCTGTGGTGGGCAATTCCCTGTGCTGGGATGCTGCTGTGGACCTGGTGATCACAGAATCATCTGATTGGAAAAGACCTCTGAGATCATCAAGTCCAACCATACCTGTCCCCTTACTAAACCCTGTCCCTCAGAAACTCATCTACCTGCCTTTTAAACATCTCCAGGGATGGTGACCCAACCACCTCCCTGGGCAGCTGTGCCAGCGCCCAACCATCAGTGCCAGCTGGGTCCTGTATCACACTGGGGTTTGCTCTGATGGCTGCCCAACCCTGCTGCCCTCTGGCAACACCAGCCCCAATTTTTGGGGTTCTACTGGGGTTTGGGGGCAGTGGTTGGGTGCAAATGTGTGGAAAATTTTACTATTAGAGGTGAACACACTCATACCTTGAAGTCTGGGCATGATGAGACGGGAAGTCCTGTCTTAAAAACTGAAGATTATTAGACTTAAGAGACCTCTACAGCTGAAAAAAAAAAAGAGGAAGGACCTTGTCAAAAAGCCAACAAGGGCATGAAATTAGAGCAGAGGGGAGGAAAATCAAACTGAGAATTGGGCCAGGAGATGCTGCTTAACCAGACTGGTGGTGCAGGGCAGCCAGTGCTGGGGCTGGTCTGCAGCCTGTTCTTGTTTACACTAACTAATGCTGCTTGGCATCATGTAATATGTTATTGTTTTTATTGTTCTTGATGTAAATACACCTAGAGGCATCTTACAAATAGAATTAATTATAGCTGTTTAATTCATTAGTTAAGTACATAGTGCATTCTGCTCGCTGGAGAGGCATGGATGGCTGCGGTCAGGGCACACAAAGTACAAATCAATGTGTGGTCACGTTCGTTGTGCTTGGGCCTGTGGCACCACCTCTCCAGTCCCTCTGACCTCATGTTTCCAGCTTCACTCTCAATAGAGCTCTTTTTCTCAAAAGACCATGTCAAGTTTAAGTGGTTGCAAGGAAAGTTCAAAAAGATTGGTCTACAAGAGGTCAGCACAAAGGGAGGAACAGGGCAGTGAATTTGGTTGAAAAGCATTTGAAACCTTTTCAGGGTTGTGGAACCCAGGGCTGGGTCTGTCTGTCCATCCTGTGGATGAGGCTGGCTGGAGGTGAGAAGCCAAGGATGCTTCTGAACAGGGTGGTGGCTGATGGAGAGCATCACATTGTCCTGCTGCTGTCTGAGCCCATCAAGGTCAGTTTGATGAAATAAATGCTCTGTGCCCGGGCAGTTGGACACCCCAGGAGGAGGAATGTGGGTGCTGGGGCTTTTTTCTCAGAGAAGGGAATGCAGAGGGCATCTCGTGGGGAAAAAAAGACCTCAGTGTGCACATGCATGGGAGGACCCACAGACGATGTCTCACAGCTCCTGCCTTTGAGCAGTCAACCACAGGGGAGGGAACACCCCTGGGGACAGGTTTATGTGAAGTAGCCCTGTGAAAACACATTTTGCATGAAGCAGATGAGTTTCACAGTGCAGGGTGAGTGCAGGCAGCAGTGTTTGAGAGAGGATATTCCCATGGGTCTCTATCCTGCCCCCCTCTCACCCCAGGCTGGGACAAACCCAGCCCTTGGGAAGCACTGGAGAGAGAAAGAAGGGGCTCACCAGCTGCTTTGTGACTTGTGTTCAACTTGGTAGTGATGGAAACCAGCTCCACACCCCTGTGCCATGCAGGCTTTCTTCCTCCTCTTCCATCTATCATGGCTTGCAGCAGAGTTTTACGAGCTTGCCCTGCCCAGGCTGCCCCAGCCCAGGGCTGCCTGGCTCGCAGGAGCAGAGCTGTTTTTCCCCAAGCCACAACACAACTGAAAAAACATAGCTGGTCAATACATCACAAGGCACACACTTGAAAGGGAAGAGGCATAAAACTCATGTCATCGATGCAGGGCAAACCCTGCTCCATTTCCCCTGATGCCTGGGACATCCCCAGGGCTGGGAACTTTCCCAGGCTGAGGATGCTGATGGAAGCTCAGCTACTTGCTAATACATGGAGAGAGGTGAAAAAAAAGCCTGCTTATTGACCCTGTGTAGAGCAATGGTTATGACCACTGGACTCAGGAGGAGCTGTGGTTTGGTGTTGGCTCTGAGAGTGCTTCCAAAGAGCCTTGTGCAAGTCACCTCCTTCACTCTGCATTGCCTTTGCCCAAAAGGTGTCAATGCCCTGCCCCACGCAATCCCTGATGGACTGAGTGAGTAATACAATGCTCTTCTCATCCTCCTGCCCAGCTGGGACCAGCCACAAACCCAGCACACTGCCTGCTGATGCCCCCATGGGCTACAGCATCCCCATCGTCCCCCCCCACCCCAAGGAGTGGAACCATCCACTAAGCCTAAGCCAGGAACTGAGCACCTTGCAAACAGGCAAAGAGAAGTTAATTTCTCTAGCAAAATACCAGGGTGGCAGAGTTTTAAACTCCAGCAGGAAGGAGTTTTAAGTCCATTTTGGTCACCAGGCCTTGTCCTGCATTAATCCCATCTGGAAGGAGGTAAAATGCCAAAGAGCTGGGTCACGTAACTCAGGCAGCATAGGCATGCCTGGAACCAGAGTAGTTGTTTAAAACACATCCCACCTCTCACCCACACCAAGGCCATCACGAGCACCTTCAAGAGGTGTTGTATTCTTCTGCAGGCAACTGCCTTTAATTAGTGCAGAACGGGAGACATTCACAACAAGAGGGGAAAAAATAATAATCAAAGAATACCCAGTGAAGCCCCATGTGATAATAAAGGCTGACTCTAACTAACAGTTGTTATTCAGACATTGTTAATGATATTATAAGCACTACCATGTGCTAGGCAAGCTGTGACATGCACCCTGGTGGACATATGGATAATAAGATCACATGTCTGTTTCAATCAAAGCCGTAAGTACGAGCTTGATCTGAATCAGAAGAAAGCCTAAGCCAGCGGTAGCTGGGGATGTGCTTTGGGAAAGCAAACTCCTACAGTTAAGAAAATAAATAAAAGGGACAATCATAGACTGGGATGCCAGAACACTCTTACAGTGCGTGGAACAGCCCAGCCCAAGCGTGCTCAGTCCCTCTCAGCACCCCGGGACAGAGCCTGGCCCTGAGCATTTGCAGTGAGGGGTCTCCAGCTCCAGGGCATTGCTGTCACCCCGAGACCTAAATAAACTCATAGCCAGCTCCAGGAGGATTTTTGCCATACACTGAAACACCAGAGCATTGCTCTAACTCAAGGGCAAGGCTCTTGCCAGAATTGTTAAGGGCAGAGGTGCTTGAGACCCTTTACCTTGATTCACCTCCCCTGTATAGCCGGGTGCACACCGCAGTGTGGTGCAGAGGCACACCCAGCTCCCTCCAGCCTACACCTGAGCACAGCCAGTCAAGTCACAGGCAGCTCACTGTCATTAGAAACACTGAACATAATCACCAAATTTAATGCCTTTATCATTACTCAATGGATCAGTGAACAGAGGAGCTAAAAGAAAGACAATTAGAAACATCAGTCTATGCTAAAATTTTTTCCATTGCCTTGCTTTTGTCTAAAGAGTTATTCATTCCCTAATTGTGAAATGTAATTTTGTTTGGAGGCTTTTGTTATATTTGTTTTGTTGTGTGGTTAATGCAGTTATTTGCTGCACACAGTCTCTTTTCTCCTGCTCAGCCTGTTTAATGGAATTCTTTGGCAGCTTTGATTTAAAACCATTTTGGTTTAGTGACCAGGACATTTCTGGAAGGGGGAATCAGATTGTTTCCTGGATTTCTGAGTCATATTTTCTGAGCAAGATTCACTTTTTAAATGCATGTTTTCATGAAGGTCTTTAATCCAGCATTTTTGGCTTCAGTGGAGACAAATCTCGGCAAGAAAGAGCATCCCCCTCCCCAGTCCCCCATCCTGGGTTGAGAGACAGAGGGGGCCACATCCAACACCCCCTCCCACTCTTTTTACGAGAAAATCCCAAGAAGGGACTCCTTCTGTGCCCTTCCTCCCCTGCACACACGTTCCCAGTAATGGCTGCAAAATCTGAGACAATCTCAGACTTTTCCTTCCCTCAAAGGATGCCCAAAGGAGAGCTGGTGCCAGCTCAGCCCCACTGAGGCTCTGGGTGCTCCAGCCGCTTCGCTGCCTCTTGGAAATGGCCATGCACTGGGCAGACCTGCAGGAGCTGGTTTTGGTACATATAAACCACACCTGAAAGTTGTTTTTTCCACTCTAAGTGTTTAACTAGAAGGCCTCCTACAGCTCCAGAGCCCTGCTGAGCCTGGATGGCAATGCAGGGAGTGAGTAAATTGCCCTTTTAGCACGTTTTCTCCGACAAGAGGATTTTCAGTCCCAGCACCCCCACATGAAATCCAGAGTGAAGGAAGACTGATTTAAAACCAATCACTAACACTTACACACAGCCCCTTATTTGAGCATCCCAAGCTTCGTCTTAGACTATTGAATCAATCCTGTCTGCACTGTCGCCTTTCCTAAGTAACAAACCAAATCAGATGATGGCACGGTCTCCTCTAATTGACTGAGCTGCACAAGTGTATCCATATCTCAGGATGTGGGCATCAGCTGTGCTACGCTGGAGGAGACAAAGCGTGTGGGTATATTGATAAATCCCAGGCTGAGGGAGGAAGGAAACAGGATTGGACCAGGGGCATCAAGGTCTGGCACTCACAAGGCTGGGAACTTCTACAGGAGGAGCGCAGTTTGTGGGGGGCACCCAGGTTCAGGCAAATGATATTTGGGTGTCTCTTCATGCCAAGATCACGCACAGTTTGTAGAGATATAACTCATCAAAGTGTGACCCAGCATATGTAGATTTGAGATCATGCTCGTGACAGGTCAGCTTGCCTTTTATATGCATCTGTTTCACTGAAAATATTGGGATTCATTTGATTTTAAAAGCTATTTTCACCTCAAAGGCACATTTGTCATTATTTCTCTGCTAAATGAAATTTCCAACCCAATTCTACTGGGCTCACTGAAACCACCTCCATCCTCTGTCTGTCCCCTTTTGGATGCCAATCATTTTCTCCCCAGAGCTGGCACTCTGACTCCCTTGAATTGATTTAGTTCCAAGGTGGACTAACCAGAGGCATTTCCACACCAGGCTCATCCCAGGATCCAGCAGTGCAGTCAACAGGGGACACCCCTCTCCATTTCTCTCCCCATCACTTGCACAGGTGACTGGGAGATAAGCAATTTTGCTGGCCACCTCTTCCACCCTTACCCTGTCCCTTGGCCAGGGATGTGAGAGCTGCAGCACCCACAGCTGGCAGCTGGTGTATGGGTTGGGGCATTCACCAGCAGGAGCAAATGCCCTCTCCCATTTCACCAAGCCGCCTGCGAGGACTTTCCCCCAAGATTTGGGCACAAATTGAGAAGACCCTCAGCCCTGCCTTTGAACTGAGAAGGGTTAACAGCTAAACAAAAGCCCTGCTTCCTTGCACCCCTACCACCCGCAGCACTCTCCTGCTATCCCCACACCAGCTCCCTCTTGCCCCTTCCCTTTCATCTTTTGAACGGGCTTTCAGGCTCCTGAACATGTGTTGAAGACGTGCCTATTAAAAAGAGCCTTCAGAAAGAAGTGGGGGTGAGGAGGAGAGATAATGAGGAGGGAGGAGGGGAGGCTAAACAGAGCAGGCGTCCTTATAAATGAATTTTCCTGGCTGAGCCTAAATTATGCAGCAATTGCTGTGGTCACGAAACCCAGGGGCAGTCGGGCTCCTGGTTCCCAGCATCCCTTGGAGGGAGCTGAGCTGCGTGGGGCCAAGGGGGGGTGAGGGCTGCTGGGCAGAGCCCGGGGCTGTGACTGGGCTCGGGCTGGCTTTGGGAGGGGGGCAAGAGCCTAAGGTGTGAGTGGGCTTGGGACAGGCAATGGACCCTGGGAGACACAGTTCAAAGTGGATTTACCTTGTGGAGCTGAGTAAGGGGCTTCAACTCTTGCACAGTTGTGCTCTTTGGAGATGAGAGATGCTTGCCTGCCTGCTGGGGTAGTACTGAACGCTCTCCAAGGGCCAATGCCAGGGATTAGGGCTGCTGCCAGTGGCAAAATACTCCCCATTTTCCCCTTGAGAAACTTTCCCCCTTTCTGCAGAGGTGTGTCCATTGCCACCAGCTCTTTGCTCTTATTGCCTCGACTTGCATGAAGTTCATCAGAATGGTGCCCTGGCAAAGAGAAATCCCAACCCCACCAGGAACCACAAGCTTCAAACCAAGCCAGGCTCTATAAAGCCTTTAAAACCCACGTCTCGCTGTCCCAGCTGGGCTGCCTGCCCACTCGACCCACACCTTCCTTGGAGCAGGAACACCCTGCCCCACCAGGCAGCACTGGGTTGATTTAAAGTCTTGGCTCCACGAGGCACTGCTGGAGAAGTGAAATCACCGACTCGTGCGGCCAGGCTGGGAACAGGTGTGTGAAAATCAGCACCCAGGCACCCGCTCAAACAACGTTGTTTTTTCCTTGCGTGCCATAAATCAGCTCGCTAATCTTTCACTGTCCGGCAAGATCTCTCACTGGGAGGGTGATAAATTGCCCTCCAGCCCCTGACAGCTGCTGGGAAATCACTCACAGTCTGAGACAAACCTCTAAATCTGACATTATAGAGTGTTGAAAGGAAGAATGTCTGTTTTTATAACCTACCTCAGTTATAATAAATATTTAAAATCTACATTAACATCCTCTTATAGTTACAATCTGCCCTCTATGGAACAGTGTCCAACTTAGATTTAATTAGCAACTGAACCTTTCCAGCCCAAGCTCCTATTTAGGCTGAAGATCCAAATCCCCAGTGAAATGCTTCTGTTTTCTTAAACTACCTGCACTGTAATAAATATTAGCCATGTCGCCAGGCAGCCCTGTTGGAGACAGTGCTCTTTTTGTCTTCTCAAAGGCTAACATTTAATTTAAATGATAGGGTCTTTCCAGACTCCAGGGGGAATTTCTTTCCTGCTCTCCAGAAACTTTGCCATACTTCACCTCCAAGTGCTGGCGTGTTCCTTTGGCACCAGGAGGACACAGGGATGGAAACACCTCGATGCAGGGATGAGACTGGAGTGTCAAAAATAAAATCCAGACATAATTGTTCTGGCTTCTGGTTGTGTCCTAGGAACACGGAGCAGAGACCTCCCACTCTGTCAAACTGTGAAGAATCTGGGAGCTGGATCCCAAAATCCTACATTTCGCTTCTCTGAGAGAGAGGGAGGAAAAAATACCTGTCCAGAAGGTTTTGCATGTTCACTCTGTTCCCACCTGCTTTTGCAGGTTGCCTTCTTTTCTCATTTACTATTTTACACCAACTTTTTTCCAGAAGGCAGCATTCGTAATTGCTTCTCCCCTCTGTCCTGACAGGATTTGTTTGTGGTTTTTTTTTTAAATATCACAGGAATAATCGTAGGTAGAGGTGTTAAAAAGAAAAAAGTTTCCTTCATCTCCCTTAACTAGAAATGCTACATCTGTCATTTGAATTTTGGTGGATTCCACCCTGTCCTGCCCATCTGCCACTGCCATGTTGCTGTGTCAGCCCACGGCAGAGGGACGAGGAGAATTACAGCCAGAAATCAGCCTGACCCACGTGTCTGCAACCCCTCAGCTCCAGAGGTGCCCTGGAACTGCATCACCAGCCCATCAGGATGCTCTCCTCCAGGGAGGTTCTGCAGCCATCCCAGGAGAGGCTGCAGCTGGGCTCCAGGGCCAAGGCTGGGGCAGAGGTTTGCTAAGAAGCCTGGAGGTGGCAGCCACCCAGCAACCTGCTCTGGGCCTTTGGTTACTAGGAGAGGGGTCAGGAGACTTCAGAAGGGAAGGGGAGGCAGGACAGCTGTAGTTTGCACAGGTTTCCCCTCAGTTTTATATTTGGGTGCCCTGCATCCAGCCCAGCTGCCTCTTGAATCCATAGCAGAGTATCAATCAAGGCACCCCAGAGAAAACCCACTGCTCGTGCAGAAATTAACTGGCATTTTCCTTCCATATGTTGCAGAAAGTTGAGGACTTCTCCTGGCATTGTCTGAACTAAAGGTAAATGGGACATCACACCTTCAGCTGCACCATCAGAGAGCAGGTATGGAAACCAAAGTGTACAGTATGTGCATTGGATAAATAAATCTGCAGGCACATATTGGCCTGTGTTAAACAGGCAGACATGGACTTCTGTTCCATTTCCAGCTCTCCAAATAATGGCAGATGCCCAAAAGAGTATGCAGCTTGTAAAAGAGCATCTTCCAAGCCCTAATATTTTGCCTCCTGCATATGCTCCATACTGTGAGCTTAACCCAGATTACTCTAGCAAATGCAATCTTTGGGAAAGCAAAGGGGCATCCTGGTTGCATTTGGGTGGTTTGATGCTCTGACTGGGGGCTTCTTAACCCTGCTCTTGCAAAGTCCATTTGTTTTCCCTTGCATTTCCAGTTTGTTTCTGGTTGTACCTAAAGAAAGCTCTTGGGAAGGGGCACAGCAGATCCTCAGCAGCCAGCTCTGGTGAGTCTCAGCTCTGGTTAGGATCTGGTAAGACATTGCTAAGTTATTGCTGTCCTGCCATTCTCCAAGGACAGCAGGAGAGGCAAGGGTGGCTGACCACCTCCTCACCCACTATCTCAGGCAAAAAGCAGAGCCAGCTTCGTACATCTCCTCACCCCAAACCACTCCTGCCCTCACATCTGTTTGCATAAGCTGCCTGCTGTGAATATTGCTTGGGTTTGTAAAGATAGCATCGCCCCCCTTGGGAGACAGCTAGTTTTACCAGGAAACCTGCTGTTTTACAAAGGGTTTACAACCAGTGGGTCCTAACTCTGGGAAAAGTTACATTCTTGGGTATTCGAGGTTTGTTTTCTGATTATGCGGGAAGTGGTGTGAATGGAAGTCACAGAGTCCTCGAGGGAGAGAAGTAACATGAATCCCCAGCAGCTTTCTTAACCTTTGCTTTTGCAGGTGTTTTTGGGTTTGCACAAGGAGCTCCCAGGAAGCCTCAGATGCAGAGCACATGGGAAAGGTGCTCAAGTCCCCAGACCACATTTAGGTTTCTTTAGGATAACGGATGTGAACAGTTATACCCCTCAAAAGAAAGGTTCTTCAACCTCCCCTCTGCCTCCTTGCCCACAGTGGATATTATGCAAAAAGATGAACTATATCAACTCATGGTCTCTTCTAGCCTCAACCATCACTTGTGGAAGCCCAGGGAGAAGTCAAACCAACAAACTGAAGAAGGACAATCAGCTTTCTTGGCAGAAGCACCGCTCCAGATTCCTAAGAGCCAGTGCACTGCTTGGTCATAAACCAGATCCAGCTTGAGTAAAGGTTGGTTCCCAAGGAGGAGGGTGTCAAGGGAGTCCATCCAGAGGCTGAAGCCAAAATGCCAGGCGACAATGGGTGAGCAGGTGATGAAAACAGGCAGAGAGAAGATGTAGCTTTGAAACTGCTACAAGCCCCTTGCCAATTTTAGGTGTGCAAGTATGGACAGTCAGCAGCCGGCTCACTGTGAACACTGGAGCTCAGTTCCTTTATATACAGCAATTCCCCTCAGATTGCATCAAGCGAGTGCCTGGCCAGCAGGACGTAGGGTACTGTCATTAATCAACGTCATGCTTCGAGAGAAATGCTGAGTTCATTCTCATGTGTCCCCTCAGACCTCTGGGGACTGAATTGTCTCTAGCCGAGGCCGGTAGTCACCTGGAACAGTTTTCCAGCCCCCCTAAGCAGCAGGAGTGTCCATTAACTACCACGGATCGGTGGGGACGGTTTGTAAACTCCGGATACATACGGAGGGGCCCGGGTGTTTATTGGCTGATGCTTTCCGCTCTCAGAAATGGGTCATTTAAACAGAAAACTGTAAAGTGTTCATGCCTCTGAATGCAGAGAAACTATCAAAACAAGCTCCCGTCTCCGTGCCACAGACCCAGCATTCAAACAGAGACTTGGAGCTTGTTGTACGGGAACGAACCAAGTGCTCCCAGCAGATTCCTTTCCTTTTTCTGATGTTTCACACAATAAACATTTCAACTTTCTGGTGCGAGAGCAGACCTACCCCAATTACCAGGACAGCTTGTTTTGTTTGGAGTAAAAGTTAAGGATCCCATCCTGCATCACCAGAGCCAGTGAGAAAATTCTCCATTTCCCCAGTGGTCCTGAATCCAAGAGAGCCTCATGGTACATTACTGGGAGGGTATTTTGCTTTTCCTTATGGAAGCAAATCCAGTACAAGCAAGTTTTGCCATGGCTCCACCTACCCAAAGGTGGAGACATAGTAGCTTCCCAATGAAATGCAAGGCAGAAGCTGGGATCACCAAATGATGCTGCTATAGGCTGATGCCACCACAGTTTCATGATGTCCTACAGCTGACTGACCTTTTGTCCATGTCACTTGGACATCTGCAAACCAGACAGCAGCACCACAGTCCCTGGGGCCTCAAAAATCTCAGCTCTCAGAAAGACAGAGAGGGGAGACATCAGAGAGACTGGAAACTTTTAAGATTTGGAAATTAAGAGAGGAGAAAAAAATTGATCTAGTAAAGGAGATCTGAACAAAACCAGCTCATCAGTAATTGTTATATTCAGTATGGGCATTACACCACATTGGGTTGTTTTTCCCAGCATGGTGAGTGATGCACATCTGGGAAGTTCAATGATGTGCAGGAGAAGTGAGCTGCAAAAACATCAAAGAACAAAGGCTGCAGTGGTCCTAGAAAGTCAGGATGCTCATCCAGCCACTGGCAGCTTCCCAAGCAGGCAGCCTGAAGGAAGGAGGCTGTTGAGGGAATTGAATGATGAGAAATGAGCCCAGCAATGAAAGATGTCTTGGTGAATCATCACATCACCCAACCTTCCTGGGGCATATGGCAATAGAGGGGCTATTTTTGAAGGACCACAATGTCAAATAGTGAAAATGTCTCGGAGAGCTTGGAAAGAGGAAGTAGGTATCTATAGCTGCTCTGAACCCAAAAGTGCTGTCTGAGCAGGTACAGTGAGAACCCTTCTGTGAATAACCTCTAGGTCACTCAAACTTCAGGGCTATGCAGACTCCATCTCTGCCTTGTTTGAAGGCTCCAATGAAGCCCATCAGCTTACTCATTTACCTTGTTAAATGCCATCTGTGCGTTATCAAGCGCGTGTCATATCCAGTTATTCCTACCAGCTCCATCACTGCTCTCAGCAAAGGTACTTCTATATCTGAATATTCACGAGTGAGATGAAGTCCATCTGCTCATACTACCAATATACAGCTTGTCAAGGCAGCTCCTGTGTCACACCACCTTCACAGATGTGTTTTATCCTCAGAAATATTTGGAATCACCCCCAAGCATTCTGATCGACCTTGTTACGGACCTGGGAAGGCAACACCACTTCAAGATGAACAGTATCAAAAGACAGCAGAGAGGACTACACTGTCAGAATGTCTCAGTGCAGAAAGACTTCAGGGTTTTCCTCCTGTCCTTTCAACTCTGAGAGGATCCTAGAGGTACACAAAATGTACCCCTTGCAAGATCCCGTCTAGCCAGGCACAGAAACCAGTGGCTGTGGTGTGGAAATAATTTATCATTGAGCATCTCCCATCTGGTTCTGGTTTCAGGTTTGCACTTGGATGACAAACAAACATCATGAAGACCTGATACACACAAAAGGTGACACGTGTCTTTTCAACCTGCTGAAACGAGTATGGCCGGTGGCTTATTGAGCCTCTCAGCAGGTTCACCACTACTGCAGGGTTGACTTTGCATCAGGCAAGAGCACAGCTCCCGTGATGTCTTTAAATTCATCAAAATCTGTCTCAAAAATAAAGGGGGAACCATATTTTGAAAAGAGCTGTGTAGCAATGTAATTAAAAATAATAAAAATATTTCCACCTTTGCCCTGTGTTTTGAACTTTTTCTAGGCAAGAACTATTTATCAAAACTTGCTCCAAAGCCATGAGTTCTTCTGAGCACCCTCCAAACCCATTCTTTCCTTAGCCTGTTATTTCTAGGATATGTCTCTGCAGAGGTTAGGAGAATGGCAGGACCTGGTTGGTCTCTTCCACCACCGCAGAGCAGAGCAGAAATAGGGAGTCCAATGTGAAACACCTCTGCTGCTTCTTGCTTGAAGGGAACCACACTGCTTCACTTTGTCACATGAGCTTTGGGTTTAACATAAAACTCCTTCATAGCAGTGGCCTGAGAAGATGTTGAATTTAATTTCCACCCTGGGAAGATGTCAAACCAGTCACCAGTGTTGGTCCTAAAAATCTCTAAAAGGGTGAAACCCAAGGTATCCTAAACTGGCATGAACCCTATTGCATACACACTATGGGGTTGCTTCTGCTTATTTTCCACTGCAAAGCAACTCTCCAAGCAGTCTGGCTTGCAGCTTGCTGCTCTCTCCTTTTATCACATGTGTTTTTGCATGGGGTAAGATCTGCTGGGTGCTCAGGCATCCCTGGAGTTGGACTTGATGATCTTAAAGGTCTTTTCCAACCTAAAAAATTCTGTGATTCTGTGGGGTGAGCATCCTCCCAGGCACCTCCCTGTCAGTGCCGTGCCAGATGATGGTGTGTTGATGAACTCTGGCCCTGCAGCCCCAATATTCACGGGTGGGTGGGAAAGGGGAAGGGAACGTCGGCTTGGACGTGTCCTGAAGCCCATTGCCTGCCTGGGCATGGCAAACCCAGTGGCTCAGCACCCTTCCATGCTGTTGGCACTGGCAAAGTGAAGGGTCTGAGGGCTGTGCTCCCTGACATAAGCTGTCAGTCTTTCTGTCCACCCAGACCCGTCTGCCTTTATGCACCTTTCCTTGCAAGCAGCAATTTCTGACAGCTAATATTTCACAGAAACTGGAGCCAGCTCTCTCCCTCCCTCCTTTTTTCTCTCTCTCTCTCTCTTCTGTTTATGAAGCTGAGGGTAAGTGTTTAATTAGTTGCCTAATTGCCTGGGTAATTGGTAGACATACTCAGCTCTCCAAGTAATCAGTCTGAACAGGCCTTGAAAATATCTGGCCCAATATTCATTAGTGCAGTTAAATCGTTAAACAGTTACTGTGTTTGGTTCCTGACAAAGCCCTGAGAATGGCTGCATCAGCTGCACGGTGGCTGTCACCGAGTGGGGGACAGACTCGAGGGGACCCCGTGCCCTGCAAAAGCGGCTCCCAACATGCATGCGGCCGGAGGGGCTGCTGAGGGGGCAAGGGGTGATGAAGGGGGAAAAAACCCCAACAAATACAAAGGGTGGTGAAAGCAGGAGGTCTGTCCTCGTTGCAGGGGTTGTTGGCAATGGGAGGAGATGCCTCCTTTCCTCACCACCCTCTTGCTCCAGCCTCCCCTTTCCCCACGCTGGTGGCGCTGGTGCCCCCCCGTGCGCAGGCCTCCCCTCCCTCTCTTGGTCGCTGCAGGTTTGGAAGCCGGTTTTGCCATTAGTCTGAACATCAATGTGAATATTGTCTCAGCAGGCTGCCTGGATCAGAATAACTCATTAAAATGTCCTCCTTCGGTCCTGCTCTGGCTCAGTACAAAGGCACTGTTCTGCCAAGTGCTGCCAACCCACTGCCTGCACATCCGTCCCTCTGCCTGTCCTGTCTCCCTCCCTGTGGATGGAGGCAGCACTGCCAAGGAGCCCAGACCTCAAAGACAGTCTCCAAAGGGCTCCTCTTCACCATGGTCAAGCTTCAGCCTCATAGGAAATCCCTGCACAGCCATCTGAGGACAAGCTGGGGTGAGGAGGAAAGTATTGACGTGGCTGGCTTTTGGGGCAAAAGCTTTGAGATTTGAGCAAAGCAAGAGGAGGAACCGACTTCCCTCTGCCTGCTGCCTTGGTTCCTGTAGTGGATTTCCTGGACAGCATAAGATGCCATAGAAAGTGCAGTTGAAAGCAAGAGAAATAGAGTTGTAGCACGGTGTGGCTGAACAGGACTGCTGGCCAGGGAGCTGCCTAGGGTGCTCCCATACGCCTCCAAACCACGTGGAATTGCCAAGCCCCTAAATACTACACCCAGCTCAGCAGGAGGGTGACCAGGATATACAGCTTCAAAGTTATTCCCAGCAATGATTCAAGGAAAATGCACGTGTTACGAACCAGACCTTTCTTAAAAGGTTGCTTGACTGCAGACCCTTGTGCAATGAAGTGCAGTGGAGACAAGAACCAGCACTGCCTTCCCAGCTGAACCTTTCCTGCCAATGCACCCTCCCTTCCCCTGGGTGCTGCCAGAAGACTGTCCAGCAGCTCCATGTGCTTCATTTCCCACCGAGCTGGCTCATGCCTCTTGCCAGTGTTATTTTGAGTTCACCTGCTTGGGGTACAAGTCCACAAGCTTAAGCTCATTACCAGCTCCCGAAGCTCACCAGAAATCCTCGTGGGACAACCCAAAGAAGCTACCAAGGTCCTGGGCAATAGCAAAGGGGAAGATGGCAGCATTCAGGCAAGCAAATTCCTCCTCAGATCATGCACCTTATTTTTCTGCCAGGCGAACAGCTGGGTTCCTGGCAGACGGGATGCTGACCTGAAAATGAGGACAGGACATTCTCCATCAGACCCTGGGGCAGCTGGGTAGTCCCCCACCAGCACTGCCAAGTACCAGCCTCCCCCCAGAGAAGGCAGGGTGGGATTCAGGGCAGGGCAAGAGGAGAATTGGAGGAAGGCACAGAAAAGGTTTAGAAGCAGTAAAATGAAAAAAAAAAAAAGGAGAATTTGGGTGTGGGCTTTCATCCAGGGCTGAAGGAGAAATTGGAAATGGTGAGGTAAAAAAAAGAGAAAAATGTGCTGAAGAGAGCAGAGAAGATTTTGCTCCCATGCAGAAGATACTGGTAACTGGAAGAGAAAAGAGATGGTGATACAAGAATTTAGAGTAAGGGGATACAACCCTATGTGCAAGAAAGCCAAGGAATGTACATGAACTGCAGGGTAGCACAGATGCTACCTGACCCCAAGGGCCCAGGAAAGCCAGCAGGAAGTACTTTGGGGTGGCTGTATCTGTCAGAGCAACCACTCCACCAGGCAGGAGCTGCGTGCTCTGCCAGCACACAGGGGCACCTTCCTCCTGCACTCTCCCTCTTGCATTCACATAGATTTTAGGATTTCCAGGAGAACATCCCATCCCATGGAGGAAAGTTTATTGAGACCCCCCCCCCCCCCCCCCGAGCTGGGAATGGGGATGAGTCCCTTCCTGAGGGAAGGTTTTTGAGTACCAGGGAGCACTGGGCAGGCCCCAGTGAGCCTCCTGGGAAAGATGGAGAGCATGCAGGGGGAGGAATGTCAGAGGTGACTAAGAAATAGATCTCCATCCATTACTTTGCTGGGCGGTCCTTTTGAGTCACTGGCTGGCTTTGTTCTCACCAACATCTGTAAGAGATTACGGATGCCTTCCTAGCTGAGGACATGGATGGGATCTATAAATACCATGAGCCAGGGGTTGTTGCTGTCAGAGGAGAGTTCTGCCTGTGTGGCCTGGAGGCCAACCATGGACAACGAGCCTTGGGAATGCAGGCTGTGTCCCTAGCTGGGCGCCCTGGGGAGACATGACTAGTGCAAGGTGGTGACACTTGCAAGCAGGGGCTATGGAAGCACAGGACTGAGGGTCCTCAGCACCAGCCCCAGTGCTGATACCTGCTCCTTGTTGGCCTTGAGCAGCTCATGTAATTTTCCAACTAAAACCAGATTGAGCCCTGCAAGAGGACAAGGGTTATTCAGTTTTAGGGTTGTTTTTGGCAAAGACCTCGTATCGCAGCCCCCTGTAAAGCTGAGATAATGCATGCCCAGACGCCATGGTGATGGGCACCATTTAAGGAACACAAACAGAGAAGAGCTGTTAATGCTTGATCCTCACAACTTCCCCGTGTCAACACCACTCCGCTGAGACCATCCTCTAATTCCTGATTCCATCCCAGGCTCTCGCTCCAAATGTCGCGAGACTTTGTGCGGTTCACGCAATGCTAACGCTGTCCGGTCGGAGCTGAATTCTCCAGTGACTAATTGCTGGAGAATGTCTTTGTTCACTTGTTTTTTCCCACCGAAAAAGGATCCTGATTTTATAAGCTGTTAGAAGCCTGAAGATCCAGCACTACACTAACACATTGTTAGGCACAATTATCCCCTCTCTGACAAAGGATTCCTGATTAGGGCTGTTGCATATTCATCTGTAGACTGCGCCAAGCCTGGCTTTGTTTTTCAAGGTCGAGGATTGCATTTCTTTGGATTCAATTCCCATCCTAGACATAGATTACAAGCCAGGAGAGGAGGAGGCAGCTGAGGTTGCTGGAAGCGTTGAATCCTCCTGGTATTGTTCAAAACATCCCCCGGACGTGTGCCAGACACGCCATGCAAACCAGCCATCTTCACAACCTTTGTGGGCTTGGTTAGGTGAGCCAGGCAACCTCAAAGCTGACCCTGGTTGCAGGTGTGTCACACTGAGGTCAAAGAGTGGGGATCCCCTATGTGTCCCTAGTGCAGAAAGGCAGGGATCTCAACCCAAAACACAATTCCAGTCAAGGCTTCAGGAGCTCCTGTTTCCCATCCTCTCTAGGGGGCCTGTGCCATTGCCACCATGGGAGAAGGGACAAAAGAGGGACCCAGCCAGGGGAGAATGTTTCACAGAGGAAGTTCAGTTGCTCTCCCCAGCTGATTCCTCCACTTAAAAAAAAAAAAAAGGAAGAAAAGGAAAAAATAATTACTTCTCAGCCTCTAACCTTTCCAGCAAGTGACTTTGTAATAAATAATCCACATGTCTCTCCAGTGCAATCCATCAGCAGGAGCGCCTAATTGCTTTAGACTCACTTTGAAAACCCTCCCAGTGCCACTTTCAGATAAATAAAAAATTAATGTGGAACTAAAGCAGTAACCTGGAGAAAGTTTCCCCACCTTCTCTCAGGTCTCTCTAAGTCTGGGCTGATGCCTGGAAGGCTCCACGCCCAAAGATGTTTCCCCTGTCATGCTGAAAGGTGAGCTTGGGCTGCAGTTCAGGGAACTTGGCTGTGGAGCATCCATGTGCACACTCACCCTCCAGATATGCAGATGCTTGGAGAAACAGCTGGCAACAGACCCAGTGCAATCTCTTTAAATGAAGGCTTTTTTTTTCTGAATCCCATTCCTTTGGACATTTCTCCTGTTTGTTTCTAAGAGTGCATTTTAGAGGCTCCGATTTCCTTCTTGGAGTTGTTCATTGCTCCCCAGTTGCACTGTCTTCTGCATCACCCCTTTACTTTTTGTTCCCAAGAAAGTAGCTGTGAGAAAAGCACCTAAAGACTGACTTGGCCCCTTGTACCCCACATCATCCCCACCAGGGCTAAGGGGCACCCACCGTGTGATTTCTGCCCCAAGCACTACGCTGTTGCTCAGCAGCCAGGCCGCGCTGCAGCAAAAAGGCTGCGACAGAGGAGACAGGGGTCACTCAAGAAGTTATTTCTGTAATGGGTTCTGTCCTCCAGCAGAGACAGGGGGAATTCCCAGTCTTCCTTGCCTGTTTCCAATTGCTGTGTCTACATCAGTTGTGGTGTGGAGGGATGAGTTCATGAATACAAACGCAGTGTTTCTTGCTAGAGTGCAGCAAGGTGCCACATCTAGAAACGTTCAAAAAGGAGCTGGACACCAACAGGCAGAACTTCTAGGGAGCTTCTTTGGAAGTGAGCAGAACACTGAGTGCTCATGATAAGGATGGTGGACACGGAAGACAGAAGGAGCGCCATCTCCAGAGCAAACCTTGGCATCCCCTACCATGCAAGGATGTGATTGAATGGAGATATTACCAAAGCAAATGCAGTGTTGCTGTATCACAGTATCACAAGGTTGGAAAAGACCTCTGAGATGATCTAGTCCAACCTATGACCAATACTAGCACTCACTCGTCATTTAAACCCTGTAGGACTGTTAGAATAGGGATTGTTAGACAGATGAATTTCATGACACTGGAAACGAACTTGTTCTGGTAAAAGATCAATCCAGTCACCAAAAATGATGTCCAAAGCATCCTGTTGCAGTTATCCTTACGGGAACTGACAGTGAGAAAAGGAAAGATGCACGAAAATGTTCAGGAGCTGTGGGTGCTCACAGCACCCAGAAGAACAGAGGCTCTCCCCTATCCCCCTGCAGATTGTGACAAGGAATTAAGGGACAAACACCCTGGTTTGGTTATAGTGGAAGGTATAGGGTGCTGGGGATGCCGTTACGGGTACGAGGATGGAGTCCCTGCACGTTCTGTATTTGCTGGTGCTTTTCTTGTAAACTACACCTGCTTGTCACAGAAGCCACCTGCAGGTAATGAAGACCATGGTGGGACAGCTGTTTCCACTGGCAGCCCAGATTGCTGTTGGATCCCATTAGTCTCTGCAAGGAGTTTTTGTCTAGAAATAAGAAAGTTACCCATTTCTCGATATTTCCAGCAGAAAAAAAAAAGTAATATAAAAAAACCTGCCTGAGATTAATTTTGCATAGACCAAGAGCACCTCATGCCTTTGGCATCTGAAGGACAAAAGCTTCTAAGAAGATTTTGTCCACCTCTTCTTCCTCGTTTTTATGTCCCATTTTTGCATTCCCTTTTTTCTCACCTCTCATCTCTGTGCTTAGGGCCTTGGGCAATACCCACAAGCATTCAGAAACTAAAAAACAAACAAACAAAAAAGAAGCAAAATTAAATATCTGAGAAAAGCAGGCCCAGAACCAATAGTTCTGTTTTCACTGCAGGTTACCACAGCCGAGGCAGCTGTGTGTCAGGGGAAGAAGATGCTTGAAAAACCTCCACAGGAGAATTAATTAAACGAATTTCACTCTGCCAATTGTTTGTTATTTTTGCTGACCTCACCAAGTGGATTAATACTTAATTAGCCTTTAGGAGAAGTGGAAAGCACTTATTAACCTGTTATGTCAATCTGTCAGGCCTGGGGTCTCAGGACAGGCTCTGTTACCTCGAAACAATAGAAATATCAAGGTCTGTTCTTTTCTGTCTCAGATATTACACCTGTCAGAAAGTGGCTTTTTGGGGGGGGAAGGAGGGAGGGGATAACTAAGGTGGGTCTGAAAGTGAGTGCCTCAGATCTAGGTGTATTTTAGAGGCCAAAGCAAGAGCTGCAGAAGCCATATGTGGTCTCACAGATGCAGGTGGGAAGCACATATGGATATATGATCCCCTTGGAGGTATTTCAGAGCTCAGGCCAGATCTTGTCTGGTGTGATGCTGGTGACTAGGGAAAGGTTTGGGCTTTCCTTCATTTTTCTTGTTTGAAAATACTGCTTCCTTTATATTGTGTTTACAACTATCATAGTTCAAGAAGTGCTAAACTTGGTGTCAACACATCCTCCTCAGTGGGGAGGTGCAATGGGGACCTGCAAGACATGGAGGTCCCGGGTGAGTCTCCGTTAAAGAAAGAGTCTAAACCAGAATGAACACAGATGGCAGAACAAGAAACCCATCCTCACTCGTGACAGAGACCAGAATATCCCTGGCCAGCATCTGAGCTCACGTAAAGCTAGTGAGTCTCACCCTGGGAAAAAGATCACATCTGCTTGTCACAGGGCTGGATCTGGCTTAGAAGAAATAAAACCTCAAGCACAATTGAACCCTTAGGAAACGTCTTCAGCAAAACAGTGAGATGAATGTTGTGTGCAAGTTAGTGAGACAGGGATGAGCTTGGAAAGAGATGGTGGCTAACGTGCTAACGTGGATGAGCATATTCTTTGGTTCTTCCTGGATCTGGGCATGGCCTCTAGCTGACATCTTGACTCAGAGATGTACTAAGGCAAAGTGTCTTCTCCAAGACACACCAAATCTTGGTGGAACTGGGCATCTGCACTTCGACTTTAGCTTAGTGAGTCAAAACTAAACCTTGGGTCAAAATAATCCACTGGATCTCTCTTGGGATACTCAGAACTCAACAAGAAACCCAACCAGCACCCACACCCTGGTTTTGCAGTCTAGAAAGGACACCAGAGAGACGCCAACCACCTCGAGAGACAACCTTGTGTTACAGGCTGAAAGCTTCAGCACATGGCAAAAACAACAAGCCATACTCAGGAAACTATGGGGCTGTTGGCTGTGGGCACGGACTTGCGAATGCCTTTCAATTTCTGCAAGCACGAGGTGAAATCAGCAAGCGCAAGCGCGATCGGGAGCGCTCGGAGGCGAGCCCTGAGCACACGGCTTCACGCCAGCTGCCAAGGTGGGTCGTGCCCCTCTCTGCGATCTGCACCGTATCTTGGAGGCTCTGCCAGAGCCCAGCCACCTCCTGTCTCGTCCCCACAGGGCAGAGAGGCTGCCCGCGACGCGGTCCTGCCTGGACCGGGGGCCGTTACTACCGCTCGGTGACAGGTCGTATCATTTATTATTATTATTTTTTTAAAATTAAAATCCTCCTGAGCTTTATTAAATAGGGATGCTGATAGGTAATTAAATCGCAACTTAATTAAATCTGTCTGCTCAAACCAACCGCGGCACGCTGGCTACTCTGTAATCCCTGCGAGAGGCGCCGTCGGTGGAGGACGGCAACGCAAATTAAACAGCATCACGCTCAGCACTGCCACCTCCCCACCAGACACAGATGGGAATGAAACCCATGGGTTTCTCCACCCATACAGCAATGCATGGCATTCTGAGGAGCTGGGGAGACCCCACAGGGGACCTGACCCAAATTCATAGGAGCTTTTCAAGTAGGGGATGACTCCATCCAGTGTGGTAGGACCAAATCGAGGTTCTGGAAGCAGGCTGGAGGGTTTATGGCCAGGTGCTTTGACACTACTTGATAATGTTGGGCATGAAATGGTGGACAGGTAGGGAAAGACTTCTCCTTCCACTGGTCTGCAGCACCTCTGCGTGGTGAAGGCCAGGGTGACAGTGTGGGATTGCAGAGAGCTTGCAAGGACAGGATTTTGGATGGAAGAAGGGCAGAAAGGAGGACAGAGAAAGTGGGTAGGTCCTTGCAGAGCTAAATGGGAGAGCAGATACCCAGGGCCTGGGTCCCTGTGGCTAAAGAGCTGAGAGAAAACCTTGTTCTCCAATCCATCTTGATCCCAGCATCCTCCTTTGCCAGATCTGACCCTGTGCCTATCTTGGGTGAGCCCTTTTACACTGTGCTGGTGGTTACTCCTTCACCCTGCCCAGAGGCTGACATGGCCACTGCCACATGCAGTGGTTTTGAACTCTCCTGCAGCTACAGCCTCCTCACAGTCCTAGAAAGATCCTTAAGCTCTCCTCTGGCCATGGAGCCCCACAGTGTACGCATTATGCTTTTGAAGGAGGTCTCACAACAACTGGGGTCCACTCAAATTTGCAGCTTGGGATCCAGGTACTTGAATACCCTCGAGGTCCCCCTGAGATGCCCCAGGACGTGAAAGAAGACACCCAAAGGACAGCAGCATCTAATGAAAGGCAAAACCCCAAAGAGATGGACAAGAGATAGGCAACCTACACAGAGCCTATTCAAGGGCAACTTTCATGTAGTAATCTCGGGAGATCAAATTCCTAATCTGCTTCCATCTCAGAGATGGAGGAGTGAAAGTCCTACCGGGATTAATGTTTAATGCTTGAGTTGGCAGTTGATGCCCTGTGTTGGGATGCTTGGGCTCTCTGCTCTGCAACTGAAAGAGACTGGTGCATGAGCTCAACCAGCATCCCCCCCCCCCCCCCCGGATATTGGGGATGACCCTGTGCTCAGGCAAAGGTCAAGAAGGGGTTGCCAAGTTCAGGATTCCCCACATCATTGCAAACCCTTGTGCACTAGGGCTGCAATAACGGATGGGCTGCCCTGTCTGTATCTGCTGGGGCGTGTGAAACTTCAACCCTCCTAATTGTTTTAGAGCCTCTGAAGTGAGCTGCTGGAACACAGCGTCAGGGAGGGGGGCTGGGGGGGGTGTGCAGTGGAGAGAAAAGGCAGCTCGTTCCCACCACTGGGTCTGCATTTCTGTTCCTAGTGAGGACACGTGTGGCAGGGAACTGCTCTGCTGCAAGTCCACACATGGCAGCCTCAGCTCCAGTGCTCCCCACCAGGAAGAGACAGGGATGGAAGGAGAGATGGGTTACCTGCAGTGGGACAGAGGAGAACACAGCCTGGGAGATTAGAAAGGATCTTAATGAAGATAAAGACATAGGCAGACCCCAAGACACACAAACAAACACTTATAAACTCTCTGAAACAAAGGCCATGTTAGCAGTGCCACCTGTGGAGAAGGCTTTATTTTATCTTCTCCTTTGCTGCCAGAAGACTTTTCTCCACTGGGACTACATGACCTTAATATTGAGGGGCCAGACAACGTCACAGAGACTGGGACAGGAGCATCTATGACTAGGAAAGCTTTTTGCTTTCAGAAAAGGGGACAAAAATTAAATGATTGTGCCTTGGGACTCCTTTGTGCGTGTGACATCATCTCAGCAGGCACTTGCAAATGTACTGTTTGTGCTCACTCTTCAAAGAGGTGTTTTGTGAGTGAAATGATGCAACCATAGGTAATCACTCACATTTATACTAAATCTCTTCTATTGCTCACATAACTCCTTTCCATCTAAGATTCCCAGACTTCTCCCTGCCTTCTGAAAGTGGACTCACCACTGCTGTTTTTTGGATTTCCCTAGACAGCTCTGTAAAGCCACCCAAGCTTCCAGGCACCCACAGAATGTGGCCAGGTTTCAAAAACCATTTTGCACAGGTTCCCAAACACTTGACTCTGGGGCAACTTCTCACCTCAAAGTAATGAATGGCTGGCAGGTTCTCAGCAGAAGTTTTATCAGCAGCTACATTTGACCTGATTTTAGATTCTCCAGGAAAGCAATGGGAAGTATCAGAAGAGAGAATAAATGTGTGCAGAATAGCTTATACCTCTAAGTGGTAAGGCAGAGAGCTTAGTTAATAGGCAGTAGATGTTTGCTGAACTTCACAGCCAAAAGCTTCTTGAAAATGGGGTGCTAAAGTCACATTTTTGGAATGAGAAAGTTTTAATCTATATCTAAAAGTCACCGTTGCCCTCTCATGAGACGGCAAATCGTTAAATCCTGACCCAAGAGTCTGGACAATTAGATTTTAGGCCCAGAAAAGAATCCACATTCTTCAGTGCAGCCCTTCTCTTCTTTGACAGATTGTATTTTGTTCTTTCATGTGTCCCAGGTGGTGCTGGGACACGTCAGACCACAGGGCAGCTTGAAGTTATGGGACAAACTGCAGGTAATTTGGCAGGAGAACATTAAAAAGCAAGAGGAGGAAACTATAAATTCAGAGTGTAACCTCTGTAAAGTATTCTCTTAATTCCCAGCCAACCTCTTAAAAGCACAGATAGCTCTTCCCCCTGCCCACAGGATGCCTTTCCCTCCCTGTAGGGTGTTGTGTTATGGCTTGGACAACAGAGCACCACGGGAACGGTGACCCTGATGGATTTCACATATGTTGCAAGACCTGGCAGAGGTTCTGCCCTTTCACACGCTGGACTTCTGTGCAATATCAAAGGTTTGGCATCTCATGGCCTTGTTTCATTTCTCACTGTATGCTGAAGGACTTTACCTCATCTCTCCTGCATCTGCCTTTAGAGGTGGCAATGAACTACAACCGTGAGCCCTAAATTGATTGCAACTCCCATGGCAACATCCAAGAACATTTATGAGGCTCATTTCTGGGAAAACAGATGAGCCACCAAAACCTCTCCTTGTGTCCAGGTTTATGGACACTGGCAAAGCTGCATGTGAGGCTGAGATCTGCTTTCCAGTACTTCATTACTGGTAAAGTGTTCTAAACTTACCTTTCCTCTACTACAAATAGCTCATGGAATTGCTGCTTCTCGGTATTCGTTTCTCTTAGGCAGAAATTAATTTCTTGCACCTAAAAAACACTGAAGCACCTAAATCACATTTTCAAGAGTCACAAGCGTTTATGGACCCAAATCTCATAGATTTTTCTTCCGAATTTTTACCCTAACAATGACCTTTTCTCTCAGCTAGATCAGACCCTTCTCATTTGCACTTTCTCTCCATTTACCTACTTTCTGGTTATGTTTTAACCAAAGATCATTGCTCGGTTTTCGTTCTTGGTCATGCCTTAAGGGCCATTGTTTGCTCTGTGAGGAGGAACAGGAAACTCAGTCCTTGTCCCCATATAAATGGTCACTGCCCTGTTCCCTGCTGAATGAAACCAGTGCTCTCGTGCCCCAGAGGTACATCTGCCTGCTCCTGCAAACGTGCAGCCAAGTGCATGGTGAGCTGTAGACAGCAAATCAAGTGCAGTTCTTGTGAACTTCAGAGGGTGATAAAGAAAAGGGGGTTCTGAAGGAAGTTGCTCATGGAAATCTGTTTCGAGTTCTGCCTCAAAAAGAAATGATGAGTGGTAACTTAAAAATGAAACAAAAGAAATTGCAGTGCAGTTCATTTAAAAAAGGTGAATTTTTAGGGAAAAGGGAAATATTTTTGCCAGAAAACACTCCACTGATCTGCCCATCTCACCTCACTTACTGAATGCTACTGCTAAGCCTCCTGTTTCTGTTTCAGAATTACCTATTTATCTCCACTGCTCTTATAAGCAAGGACCTCTGATGAGGATTTAGTTCTATTGTACAGATTGTGGGAGTGGAAAACTCACATTCAAAGTTTTCTTGTCAATGCATAGGTGTTCTAAACCTACTCAGATAACTGAGAGAAATTTTCTGATATCAAATATTAGCAAACATTACAGAGTTGAGCATTTACACCATGAGAAATACGAACAAAGTCAGGGAAAAGCACAAGTTTTTCAAAGCCAGAGACAGCTGAACCCAAGTACAAAAGTGCAGTGAGATACTTGTGCAGAGAAAATAGAGTATTATGTAAGAAATGGGAAATTGAAAAGGTGACCTGGAAGACTAAGAGGAGGGTAAAAAAAACAGACAGAAAGTGAATGAGTAGAGTACCCAGAAATAAGAAAACAATGAGTAAAATGGATCTCTGCTATCTTTGAAGAACAACAAAGAATATTCTTTCTGCAAAGCTTTTTTGAATGTGGACATGTCACAGGTGACCATAAGAGAAATCACTTATGCCTGAGCACCACCAGTAAAGAGGTGGAGTGGTAGATAAATGCTGTCTACCTAGAGGCTGCTAGATCTTGAGGTCCTGAAGCACACCGGGACCTCATCTCTCCCCTTAGCTGATGTTACCTGCAGCCATCAATGATTTTGGTGTTGCTGAGCCTCTGAACTGGCTTCTAGCAGCAGGAACTGCCATGCATGCAGAGCAAAATGTCTCACAAAAACTGGAGAACTAGAGAGGCCTCCCAGCTGCCCATGTGCAGGAAGCATGCTCCTTCTCCAACGCCGATCCCAAGGGAAACAGCCAAGAGGAGCTCTGGAAAGTCAAAATGCAATTAAAACCAATGAGATTTTCTGCTGCTTAATGAGTGCAAAGGAAAAAGGGTCTGCCTCTTGGGTCATGCCTCTCCCACCCACGCTGCCACCTCAGACTCTCTCCTCAGCCTCCTCTCCTTCCCTATTGCTACTCCCGTGGCCCTCCTCGTTCATAACATCAGCCCCTCTGTTGTGCAGGTCCAGGAATTGGGGAGACAATTAGGTAAATAAGTAAGTTTGGAGGGGAGGGGATTTACACCTCCTGTTGCCCTTGCAATGAATTACCAGGGCTGTTAATGGGCTGGTGCCCCAGTGCCTCGTAAATCGCGCAACTGGGGCTGAGTGGTGACGGGCGGCTTTGATCTGGACACGCTGCCCTGCCATGAACAGGAAAAGGAAGAGGTGATTTTTCATGGCTTACTACTCACTCCAACCTCCAAGTTTTCCACTCTGCTGAAACTTTGACAGTGCCTAATAATCCATCAGTGAGGCTTTCCTTGCTCTGCTTCCACTCCATTACCACCTTCATGTTCCCATTTAGCTTCTTTCACACGGACCCCGGAAAGGCTGACCGTCTCCCACCCTTCCAAAGCATTCTGGAGGATGGGAGCAAGGTCTGGGGTCACTCCACACGTTTCCCCTGAGGAGAGGAATCAAAAAGTGGATGCTGAGATGATGGGAAAGAGCTAGCTCATGTCTACAAAGCTGGGAAGAAACTTTCTGACGGGATCTAATGCCACATTATGCATAGGATTAAAGGCACCACCTTCAGCTCCTGAATTAGGCTGGTTCTTCACCAGATGCCATTTTCCCAACCCCTAACAAGTCCTTCACACCAGTAGCTTTTTGAACAGGGGCTGTTTTTTCCCCATGTATAGCAACAAATACAGTGTTGTTTGTTCCCTTCGCTCATGGCATCAGGCTACCTTTGTGCTGCCAAGATGAAAGGGCACCATGAGGACTGGCCCCATGGGCTCCTCTGGAAGCTGCATGGACAGACTCAGGGGGTCTCCCATCCCCAGAAGCTCCACCACATGCAGCTCGCCACTCTTGAGCAGCAGTGACCTGTGTGTACCCCATTCCCTGGAGAAAGACTTCCTCTCTTCTTGAGTCTCGACACTTCGGGGATACCATTAACTTCAATTTAAAAAAAAGGCCAGCTTGTCCTCCCAGAAATGCCTTCACAGGAGAAATATTGGTATCTGTGTGGGAAACAACATGGGAAATAATAAAAAAAGCGCTTTGCTGATTGACTGGGTGAATCCACAGAGCCAACAGAGCAGTAAGGCTCACACCTACCAGAGAGGGACCACCTGGGTTGTCAAAGTGACTGGTGTTGGTGAAAACCTTGAAGTGCCTCAGAAGATAAGCAAATAAGAGGTCAAGAGATCACCTGGTGTAAGAGTTAGATCTCATAGGGTCCATTTAAGATGGTCTGAAGTATCTGAAAGAACATGGATTTTCCACAGGTCTCTTGTCACTTCTTCCAGCCACACCTGGTGTCTCGGATAATTTAGGATGTCTCAAGTAGTGCAACACCTTTGGGTACCTGACCAGAGCCTTTAGTCACTTCGTTTTTTTCCAAGGTTGCTACTTAGATTTATTCTCCAGGTTCATCATTTCTCTTGACAGGTCCTTTCTTGTATCTCCTATATATTAGACCAATACATTGTATGTGTTCAATTTTGCACCTTCCGCATTCTGAATGGAACCAAATCCTCACAACTGCACTGTTTTCTTAGACTAATGAATTCTTTGAGAGAGTTAAAAAACACCTCAGTAATAAATCCAAACTCTGAAAGCTTGATGTATCTGTTTTCCCATTCACCTCCACTGCTGCTAGACAGAATTAGCCCTCACCTAATACACAGCTCAGACTTGATACAACCTTGTTTAGCACAATTGGTTTGAATCCATTATATTGACAATATCAATTTGTGTAATTCCTGCATTAGGATTTTGTACTAAACTGTATTTGAAAGGAGCTGTTGACCTTGATTAGCTCTTTAATTGTGGTTAAAATCCAAAGTAATTCAGATACCAGCCTTGACTGTGGAAGGAAAAGACCATGCCATGTGATAATGCAGTCAATAACTGCCACGTTCCCCACAGACACAACTCTTGTGTTTTAAAAGCTCTCGGTCTCACCACTGCCTTAGAGCATCCATTTGCCCTCTCTTTGCCCAGACCCTCAAGGCTTCACCTTGCAGAGTGTTCCTAAGAGCAGGCACTTGAGCTGAGCTGTCCTTCTGGCTCACACACCTTTGCTTTTGCAGGCAGGTGGGATTTTTCTTGGCTTTCCATCCTAAGCAGAGCTTTAAAAGTGCTGGGTGCTGCCCAAGGCCTCCTCAGCAAGGGATATGAAGAGACCTCTCTGTCTGCAAAGCTAAATCTTGGTTGCAAGTGTTGCCTTACACACTTTCTGGTCTCTTAGCAGCAGAAAGAGCCTACTGAGAAGCCCATATCTGCCTGTCAGTGCCCAGCTATCTGCAGGGGATGTGCAATAGTGTTGTGGGCACCCTGGAGAAGGGATGGACAGGCTTGGGGGCACTTCCACAGGTGCTCAGCTCTCAGGAAACTTGACAGGAGCTGGATGCATGACTCTCCCAGGTGTGCAGGAAAAGATCAGCTGTGTGCTTTGAGGTCTGCACTGGTGCAAGTGATCTGGGTGAAAAATAGCAAACAGGAGAAAAGGCCATTTCCAGAGCTCCCATGTGCTGAAGGGGAAAATGGATGGGATGGAGCCTGGAGGGGGGGAAACCCTTTTAAGTCAATGAGGAATTCTGCCAGAAAACAGCAGAAGGAGCAGTTCAGCAGGAATTACAGAGAAGAAAAAAAAATCTGGCAAGAGATACAGCTTGAAAGATGGAGTACTTCATTTTGGGTGAACTGAATGTTTCAATTAAAAATGACAGAGCTGTAATCATTTAAGAGCAGTCAGATTTTAATAAATTTTTCATGAATGGAAGCAGCCCATATCCTGAAGACCTGACAAACTCTCTGCTCTTTGGAGATCATGGGTTCTCCTGGATCGACGTCTTTCTGGCATCAGATGGGATTGCCAGGCATGGATCAAAGAGAGGAAGCAGAAAAAGGCCCGCCAGGCATCTTGTGCTACATATGTGTGTGGAATATAACGTGCAGAGAGGAGATGGATGAGTAGTGCTAAGGCAGGGAAGGAGAAGCTTCATGGGAAGAAAAAGTAAATCAAGAGTGGAGAAGAGGACACAGGCAGAAGAACAGGCTGTTAAGAAAACTAATATCAAGGAGAGGAGTTTGTGAAAGACAAGAGCAGAGCAGTGAAAGTGGAGACAAGGGAGGGGGGGAGGAGAAACATACCCTCTGCGCCTGGGAAAAAAGACAATAAAAGCTGTGGACTCCTGTCACGCAGGACAAGCCCAGCACTATTTACTGTTTGCTCATTTAACCTGGTTAATTTTTAATAATGTTGAAATTTTCATTTTAATAATTTAGGTAAATTATTTATTAAACCACAGGATAAAGGGATCATAGCAATTATGAATTGACAGTGTTACCTGAGGCTCATGAAAAGGTAAGGGGTTTTACAAAGTCTTTGTTATTGGATAAACATTAAATTAGTAACAACTTCACATCCAATTCAAATTACCTTCTTCCAAGTCAAAGATTGCTCTCTCTTGGTCTCTCCTGGGAAGGAGCACTGTGGGCAAAGAGGGCTGCAGGGAGCCACAGCTGTCCTGTGCAGGGCTGGGGACATTTCTCCTAGATGTCCCCGAGGCAGGGACAAGGCATTCTTTCCATCAGAGGATGGCACCAAGGTGACATTCTCTGCTCTGATAATGCAGAAAATGTAGTGATTTTTTTAAAAAAAAACCAATACATTAATAGGAAAAGATGGCTGGATGGGTCTTGTCTGGTTATGACTATCAGAGTGGTGGTGGCTTTCCTGGTACAAAACAACATCAACATGAGGGTGTTTATATTTCCTTCCTTTTGCAGAGGTCTTTATTATATTTTGGTTTCCCGAACCACCTCACTGAACATAGGAAATGATTCCCTGATGAAGGATTCCAGAGGAAACCCAGACCTGGTCCGGGAAGGTCCCAGGGATGTTCTGGAGATGTTTGTGTGGAAATCTACAGGCTGCCACTGGAGGAAAGCAACCTTTGTTGAGGAGAAATCGGTGCTCTAGAGAGAGACACAGCTCTTCATTTAAAGTGATTGTATTGGGATTGCAAAATAAAGCCTTAAAAAGCTGAAAGGGTGGAACTGATAAGCTTTAAAAACAAGTTGGGAATGTAGCATCCAGAGAGCAAGAAGTTTTGCTTTAGAGTAGAAACTTAAATCGAGGATGGTGAGAGATAGGAAAGGGGAGGATGAGGGCGAGACCCGAAACCTGGTGTCATTGGTCAGCGAAGTTCTGCAGCGTTTGCCCACTTTCAGCAGCAGCTACAGAATTCAAACCAACCATCTGCAATTTAATAGCAATCCCAGGTTTTAAGTGTTGTAATGAATCACAGCCAAGTTTGCATTTTCATATTTTGTGATGTTTAATTTTCAAGCATTTTGTTTTAATTACCAGTTTCCAATCATTTTTATGTTAGCTCTGAGTGCCTTTCCTACATTTTCTTCTCAATAATTAAAACTTTTTAATAACGTTACTTTCAATCAAAGGATTTCAATTTATCTTCTAACTTAGTTCTATCCTAATAAGTTTTTTTTCCCTGGGAATTTCCTAACTTTCAGTAAAGGAAATAAGCATTTCTAAAGAGTTATTTTTTTTCCTTCTGACATATTGAGAGCTCACTTGTCTTGAAAAAGTTCTTCAGAAAAGCATCAAGAGACGTCTAGAGTCCTAAATATTTGTACACAAGATGGTTCAGACACAAATCTGTTTTCCCTTCTTTTTTTGGTTTAAATAGCAAGAGCCAATGACCAGCGTGTGAAACAAGATAAACAAACATGTCCCACAGACCTGAGAAAATGCCCTCTTAGTTTTGAAATCTGCTCAATCACATTCGTGTACCTTGACTAACAGGTGAGAAAATACAACCTATTAACTGAGAAAATACTGTTGAACAGAGTACATGATAGTGAACAAATGCTTATCCCAACTGTAAGGCCTGCCTGGTTTATAATAAAATAAAACAGCCTCATTACAACAAACCCAAAAACAAGTGAAAATACAATTCTTCAGAGTCCCTAAGCCCCACATGAATCTAAACTTGCCCATCTCCAGGGTTTATAAATTGCCAGAGTTTCTAAACTCTGGAGAGTTTAGTGAAGTGTCTCCAAGGGATGTGTCTACTATACTAATGAAGTCATAGAGAAGCCTTAGAAACTCGTAGGCAGAGAAGATATAGGAAATAAATATGAATCACTGAGATCTCACTAATATGCTAAGGCACTAGTTGGCACAGAGGACAGCCCATTGTACCTGGATTAATGTATTCCTGAGAACATCATGGTAACTAAAACCAAACAAAATCACCACAGCACCTCCCATGGGGATCTCAGTTCTCCTTCCTTTGCCTTTTTTCTTCCCTCAGATTCTTCCATCAGGAGATCAAGTGATAAGTTTCAAGTGTTAAAACGTTTTGTCACTGTGAGTCAATAGAACTGAAAAGATACCAGAGCTGAGCAGCTGTTGGCCAGAAAATGCTAACTCCACCAAGACACAAAGTTTGCTAGGAATCCATCAGTATGCTGAATTTTTAAATGAAAACTGATCAGAATCCTTCCTTCTGGTAAGGTTCAAGCATATGTTTCAAATTAAGCAATTGGTTTGCATTTTTTATAGTGCATTAGAACACTCATGCACAGGTTATTTTAAATCCCTTCCAAGATCACGATGTTATAGAATATATTAAATCTTTTCCTTTCATAGTCAGCTTTTAAATTTTGGGGGTTGAAATGGTTTTGAATTTCCCACAGGAAGTCTGAGCTTCTTGTACTTCAAAAACTAAACTCACAAAATGAACAACATTAGAAGCTGCCATGGAGCTCCAGCCTCTGGAAGAAACTTGTGATCCAAGGAGCACCCAACAACCGACTCTCTGAGACCATAACTGATTAGTTGTGTTATTTACAGCCTCTTTAACGTCCTTTCTATAAAACTTCTCCTCAATCTAAATTAAGACAATTTGGAACCCACAGGTGTTCCCCAGTGTCTGGGCAACTAACAAGCTGCAGAGGAACAAGATGCCCTTTGGGTGCCAGCACCCATTGGCTCCCAGAGGGCCCCAGATGATGGAGGAGCTCCTCTCTCCTCAAAGCACCACTGTTTCACGTGCCTTATTTCACAGGGAGTGTTTTCCTTACAAGGTGGCTGTAGCCAGAAGAAGACTTTGCAGGCTCGCAGCTCTGACCGAGTACATTATATTATTTGACATCTTTTCTGCTGCTGAGCAAAGCCTGTTCGGTGGAGCCCACACAAGGATGAATGCATCAGGGCAGGAAGCAATTAATAATAACATCTGATCACTTAGAGCAGCTCTTCCCAAACTCCTCCTTGGATAGCAATAACAAAGGCCTGGGCCTGTGCTCCTCCATCTCCCATCACTGCTGCCATCGCTCTTCATACCTAAGTTATTTTTCAGGGATGGGGTCTGATCCAAAGCCTAACTGGAGATGAGAGGACTCCTTTGATGGACACCAGTTAGCTTTGGATCAATCCAGAGGTTGGGAGCGAGACATTAATGGAGCCCACGTTCAGGATCAGCACAGCTGGGGGCTGCGAGGAGGCTGTGCCTTTGCTGCAAGGGCAGCCACCAAGCTGCCAAAAGCCCCAGCACGGCCAGTGCTGCTGTCCCCCAGTACCAGAAGCCCTGTTGTCTCCTGTTCCACATACACTGCAGCCCCATCTTCCACCATCCCTCCCATCTGTCTCTTGGGCAGGCCAGCAGAGCCACGCAGGGACACTGTGCACATTTATCTCTATTTTAAGTTACTGACCATTTCCCCTGCCTTTTGTTGTTGTTGTTGTTATTAAATTTTTTTAAAAAGGAAAAAAAATTCCATCCCCCTTCCCTGTCCCTCCCTGCCATGTTCCCAAGGTGCCAACTAATCTCCGATGCCCAGCTTGTACACAGCCACCTCTAATTGCTCCTGCATTTTCATCTGGTGTAAGTTCAGCCATCGCTACAGCTGCCCCTGCTCCCCCTGGGAATTCACACCTTCATTATCACTCTTTACTGCAGAGCCGTCCGCAGGCTCCCGGCTCCGAACAGCAGCTCTGATAAAAAATAGAGCAGCTTTTCAGTGGTTTCAATTTTAATTACCAGCATCAAGGCAGCTCGCATTCTCACCAGGCTGTTTCGCACTAATTAAAGTGAGGAGGAGTTTATGGAAGGGACACCAACTCCACTTCACTCCCTCATCTATTATTTACAGACAGTAATACAAATAATTTCCAATTTAAACAGTCTGAGCTGGCCAGCAAAGAGGAGAGAGAGGTGGGGAGAACGCTAAGCAAGGAGAAACTCAAATAAAGAGCACAAACTAAGAGGAGGGGATGGAAAATCGAATCCCAGTGCCCTCTAGTGGGATAATTTCCTGAGGGGTGCCAAGGTTGGAGGTGTGAACATGCCCAGGAGGCCCAGCAAGGTGGCAGACACTGCTTTCTCCTTCCCTGGCCTCACTGGTGACCTTCAAGATGTGACCAAGCAGCAACAAAATGCTGGTTTTGGTCAAAGGCCCAGTTTGCTCCAGCTCTGCTGTGGTGCACTGGCTTTGGGCTCACGCTGTTCATCACTGTGGAGTTTCATCTTTCCCACAGGCATGGCAAGGTGCTGGTGGAAATGGGCTCAGAGAACCCAGTCTGGTTGGGCTCTGAGCTGGCAGGCACCCTGGCACTGGGTGCCCAGCCCAGCCTCAAGGCATCGCTCCTGGTGGGTTGTGAACTTGGGGGTAAAGTTGAAGTGCAACTCATGAATGGTGGGGTTTGGGTGTTGTGGGGAAATTGTCCCATCTATAAGACGGGCTGTCCACATAGATGACCAACTCCATCTGTCAGCAGACAGGGTTTCCCAAGGCCAGGATTGTTTTCCTTCCTGATCCCTCTCTCCCTATATGGGAAATCCCTCAGACTGGCTCAAATCAAGCTCATCCAGTGTAGCACATGCCAAGCCTGGAAGTTTTATGGATTTGGAGGAGAAACATCAAGGATGTACCAGCATGGAGGTAGGTGGTTTGCACCCCCATGAAAACAATGCCTATAAACAGAGAACACTGAAGACCCTGCTGCACAATAGATTTTGCCATGTCAGGGAATTTAAACACAGTAGTGTCTCAGCCACGTTGCTTTGTTTGTTCTCATCAGCATAGATGAGGTGATCAATAGCAGTGAACTTGTGTTACAGCTCTGATCTTCACAGGGCCCTGAAATGATGTCATCTATGGGTTGCATCCGGATTTCATTTAAACCAGTGCTGATCAGGAGCAACTCCAATAAGAACAGCGTTACCCTGGATTTACGCCAGGCTCAGGCAGATAAGCCTGAAGATCAGTGACTGTAGGAGAAGAAGTTTCAGCATAAATGATATTACTACAGAAAAGTAGCTTGATTGAGGCACAGGTGTTGAATGTTAATCGCTGTAGGCTTGATCCAGCATCTGGGTAAGCCAAAAGCAATATCCCATTTACTGCAGCATCTCAGGATTAGATCAACGGCAGGTAAATATTCAGAGACTAATTCATCTTTCTCTCCTACCATCTCTAGAGCGTGTGAAGTGCCTGGGACCTCAGTGAAGGCATTCCTGAGGGTGCAAAGGAGGGTCAGAACCTACCTTTGGCCTTTTGGGTGCTTCCAGGGGATAATAATGGCTTTTGGACCAATTTTGCCTTGAGATCGTGGATCCAGAAGTGGGCCAGGTTGGCTGCCAGCAAGCCATTATGATTACCAAATGGGTCAAGGTCTTGGGTATGACAAAAACTTCCACCAGTACAAGAACTGCAGATATTTCATAGATCCTGTTAACAAAAACAAGTGAGAGGTTCCTGTTCAGGGTACACCGCTGTCTCCCCTTTGGTAAAGATGAGTTTTGAGGTTGATGCTTGACTTTTGGTAGAAATGTGTGCACCTGGTGATGTTTCCCTCTCCTTCTAGGATTGGTACTGATGAGGAGCTGTGATCACAGGCAGGGGCTTTGGCCAGGATATTGGAATCATTTTTTCACAAAATTTACAATTCCTTTGTGATGGTGACTTTGCTGTTGGCCTCAACTGACAGTCTCACTTGTTCCACGAAGGAGAAGATGAGGTGTGTATCAACACAGAGGCAAAACCTCTGCCACTCTGAGGGGTGGTTTCCAGAGCTGGGCTGTGCCATACTGATGGAGAGGAGCCAGAGCCTGTGCTGAAGCCAAGAGGATTTCACCTTCCAACCCCATCACCCTTCTCAGTTCTAGTATCTATTAAAGACTGTAGATAACCTACATTACCTCTCAACATGAGCACAATGTGAGCATGCTGATGGCTTTGTGCTGCACACTGACTCTGGCCATCATCACAGCTTTGCTGTTCCTGCACCGTTTTTGGTCCTGTACCAGTACAAAAGCCCCCAGACCCAAACTGGACCTCACCA
The DNA here is from genome assembly GCA_033558185.1 of Dromococcyx pavoninus. NCBI lineage: Eukaryota > Metazoa > Chordata > Aves > Cuculiformes > Neomorphidae > Dromococcyx > Dromococcyx pavoninus. The sequence continues at coordinate 130,643 of JAUMJL010000969.1, forward strand.
CCCATTCCCATGATATACAGGTGCGTTGGACCACAGTGCCCTGAGTACCTCAGAGCATCTTAGACCAGGTAACATGGATGGCAAAAAGATGATCCTTTTGGGTCTCTTCCAACTTAGGTAATTCTGTGATTCTAAGTAGACAAAAAGCTCAGTCCTTGTTCATGTAGGAGGAGCATGAACAGCTGGGAACAGCTGCAGGACTGAGACCACACAGTTACCTCCCTGTAAGGCTGAGTGGTTTTGGTCCAGCAGGGGCTCTTGGGATGGGGTCAGTGAGTGTCCCTGAGGCCTCAGGGTCAGACTCCATCTTTTGCTCAACGTCTGTCTGTGCTGGTCCAAAATGAGTTGCTGACATGCCATAAATGGGTCAGATCCTAAGTGATGCTCACTCCACACACGCTGGCAGAGCCCAGCTCAGCTTTGGCACCTGCCAAATGCAGCTGAAAGAACAAATCATTTCATAACTGCTGGTGTTTGTATGGCTGCGCCTGGGTACTCCTGTGGCCAGGCCTGTACATCTTTGTTACGGGTAACTATTTACACTTAAAAAAAATATACAATGTCATATTTGCTCTCATCTGGATTCATGAGATGGATTTTGTTACGTTCCCTGTAGTGAAAACCGGTCATTCGTGTCTGCAAATAAACACTGCCATTTTGGCCTCAACCAGCTCATCTCCAACAGCATTAGTTAATTGTATTTTAAAATCCCTTTTTCTGTCCTAAAATGTGCTTTCTGATCATCCGCTCAGTGCAAATATGGTAAATAACTAACCAATACGAACAGCCACAAAGCCATAAATGTTTTACAGCTGCTAAGCCAACGTCCGTGAATACAGACAAAATTCCTCCTCTGTTCCCAGACTCCAGCCCCGTGCAATGAGCCTGACCTGGCTCAGAGGGGAGCGCGCAGCCGAGTAGGTGGGTGCACCATAAATGTGCCTCATTACTAAGAAAAGGCTTTTCACCACAGATCACAGGGAGCCCCTTCGTGGAGCTGAAATGCCTTTGCACCAGGTCTCTTGCTCCCAGCCAGAAAGTATCTCTCTCTCTGATGAGAAAAGGGGTTTTTCTAATTTATTGCTTTTATGGGATTGTTCCTCCACAGAGGCACAAATAGCAGCATATCAATAAAGCCAGTCGTTTGAAGTTGGATATTTCCACCTCTGTCACAGCAAAATAATTAAAAAAGGATTCACAAGATCATAAATTGCATGTCACCAAGGACACAGACTCCTTAACCCTTCAAAAGCCAGGCTGTGCCCACCCATGGCCCATGTTAGTCAAGACATGAAGACACATTTGTTATTTCTAACATATCAACCACAAGGGCTTTCTTGTCTGGAAAGAGATACACTAAGGACCTGTCTACACCGGGAATGAGCTCGCTGGCTGGCAGCATCGTAGCCCGGCTCCGGTACTCAAATGCACATACAGATTTGATTTTCAGCCAGGCAAATGAAAAGCTGTGCTGCAGACATGCAAGAACTGAGCATTTAGTCACATCGAAGTTAAAAACATGCTACAAACACATTGGGCATTGGGGAAAACACTTTCAAACAGATTCGAAGAGTGACAGCGTGGAGAGGGCCTGAAAACATTTATTCTCAGTTAAAAGCTCCTCTGACTCCAGCTAGATAATAGGAAAGGATGGAGCCCATCTGGGTCAGAATCTCCTGTTATTCTGCTGATCCCTCCCCAGCACAGACACAGACAGAACGTATCCCAGCTCAATGGGAAAAGATACGTTACTGCAAGGGAAGAGAATGCCTGTTATTTTCTAGACAGGTTGCAACTTAGCTCCTGATAAAACAGCCAGCTTGTGCTCCAGCCTAATTTGATCACAGTCAAGGTTAACAGCCATTGTTAAACTCTGCAGGTGAAATCCTGCCCTCTTATAAATCCAGGAGAACTCTGTGGAAAGGGCTGGAGGTGTAAATCTCCAGGCCTGAGTCCTGGAGACACGTGGGAGGTGGCCTCACTGGTGCAGTGGGACTGGGTAGAGAGGCACGAGATTGAATAGTGTGTGTGCTGGGCTGTGGGCAGAGGAATGAACAGGGGCATCAAGTCCCAATTTTTGGAGGGGAACCCAACCCCCAGACCAGTGGCAAGTCATTGGTTTGGTTTTGCTTTCAAAACCACCACTCTTTGAAGAACGCAGGGGACTGCAGCATTAGAAGTCCCACTGGAGATGGATTAGTGAGAACAGAGCTGAGCTAAGTGTGATTTATCACAGGGCAGTGTATTATATTACACATATCCCATGGCTACATCCACTACAACCAATACATGAGGGAGGGGTGTGCATTTGCCTCCTTGTGCTCTCCTGACCAAGAAAAAACCCTTGGACAAACAGTGTTTTTTCCTTTTTGTTACCCCAGCAAGAGGATGGTGGATAGAGTAAGGGGGTGGATGAATTTTGATTAGCCTGAGCTTGCCTGTATAAGCTCCTTGGAGAAAGAAGTAAAAAAAATAGTCCTTCTGGTACCCCCTTGTGGAAACACATCCTAAGAGTTTGCTTGGGAAGAATGTTTCTGGAAGAGGAAAATTTGGGATGTGTTACTTGATTACCAGAAGCTCAGGCAGAAGGGACAACCGACACTCAGGTGACACCAGCAGCACCTCTCACCACAGTGCCCAGGTGCAGCTCTGCAGTGAGCTGTGCTGCCTCAGAATCTCTCAACTCTGAGGCAGTGCTACCTGGTGCCATAAACAGACATAAAACTGGAGGGAGAGGTGTGATTCCTCTTTGCCCACCCTCTGCATAAGTGCAAGCGATAGCCAGGCTGGGTGCAACGGGCAGGAGAGGGAATAAACACTGTGTTGAAGAACAAAACACACTCAGGTGTCCTCTTTAGACACAACAAGACTTTAGCAGCCACAGGAAATAAAAAATACACATTACATAGGATAATATATGGTGCAGAGGTTCAAAAGCTGATTTTTTCCAAGTACAGAGTTCCTTGCCCTATTACAGATTCAGAAAGTCAAAGTCTTTATGCCAAACCAGCATCAGTTTATAAATGACCAGCGATGAACACAGTAAAATTAAAACCTTAAGCCTGGATGTTGGGAAAAGGAAAGCAGAGGTAGAGTAGCAGCATGGCTGGTGGGTTCTAGTTTTTAGCTAATACATTTTCTCAGGGTTTTTTCACCTCTGCAGTGAGTTTCGGAGTGGAACGGTCTCACTGAGGTCATCCTTTGTGTGGGTGTAAAATCAGGAGCAGATCCCAATTCTCAGGAGCCCTGCCCTGCCTTCTGGTCCTCTCTCTACATGACACCAAATTAGGACCCTTCAGCAGCAGAGCCACAAACCAAGCAGACAGGGCTAAACGGTCCCTGGGTGCAGGATTACCAAGGCTTTGTGGGAGGACGGGGTGGTGAAGGGAATTGCAGCTCCCTTCCCATCAAGACCAGGCAGAAAGGGCCTGAGGAAGAGGGAGTGCATATGGAGAAGGGCAGCAGCTGAGCCCCAGCCGGAGATCCCTGGGGATGTGGTAGGATGAGGGTAGGAAAAACAGAGGCTGAATAGCAGTGCCCAAAGCAGGACCGATCAATGGATGCATGTCAGGGAGGGAGAAGGTGCCTGGGATGTGGCTCTGGTTAAACAGGAAGAGTAAAGGAGACAGGAGACAGAAAAGAGGACCTCTCTTAGAATTGACACCAAACGTTTGCAGGAACAGCTATTTTTGCTGACCCTGCCTGATGTCACCATGGGAGAGTGGTAAGTGAAACCCTATGGGTTTATTATTAGGAGTCCTGCAGAGACACCAGACCCATTTCCCTCTCCTGTCCTCGTGGCCTAAAGGCTCCCATGGGTTGTGAACAAAGGTCTGTAGCAGGCCACAAAATAAAGCAAGATCTTTTATGCTCCAGAGCAATACACACAGAGATCTTGTGCCTCTGCTGGAAAACTTCATTCAGGAGTCCTCAAATTGGAATAAGTTAAAATCACAGTTTTATTCCTAAATGGTAGGAAAAAAATGCTGCCCTTCTAGATAATTTTTCTGTTATCTATCCAAAATAAAGCATAAAAAATGAGATTTTACAGTACCTATCAGACTAGCTATAATAAGCATTTTGAGTGGGATGAAATACTGTCTTATTAGGAGAGCTGAAGGTGTGAAGTTTGCCACCAGCTCCAAAGTGTAGAGATGCTCATACGACATCTGTCTCTTAATATTCATTAGCAAACTGACAGCTTATGTAACAGAGACCTTCACATTATCACTAATCCTTCAATGGTACGCGTGTGGCTCCCATCACCATAACACCTGAGTACCTCTAGCATCCCTGTGAGGAGCAGCAAGATGATTATCCACAGAGAACCCACATAATCCGTATCTGAGCAGGTGGTAAGGAGGTCTGAGGGAGGGGAAAAATCCTTCCGTTCCATGTTGGTGGGGAGCCTTGATGGAACCAGTTGGTTTGAGTGCTTGGTGACCTTCAAGCTGGATCACAGTCCCACCTAAACTGGTTGTCCCAGAGGAAGGTTTTCTGTGCTCATGCTGCAACACCATGTTGGAACAGAGGGATCTTAGAAAACCTGTGAGGAAATAAATGAAAATAAATTTAAGATAATATGTCTCTCCACCAGCTTTGTCCCACAATGGTCCTATTGGAACTTGTGATGAGCCAGGGGTGAGGGTGTTTTGCTTTGGCCTTCCCATCACCAGCCTTGAGGAGGCTGCTGCTCGCTGCCTTGTGAAACCCCAAAGAGGTCAGAACAGAAACAGGAGGAGACATAACGTGGGACCAGAAGGCTGAAACTTCACCTGTGATTTTGAGAGCTGTGGACTCCCCGTCTAGGATTCCTCTGGGCTGGCAGGGACCCCACTAGCAGGCACAGTGGCACCTGCAGCAAACCAGAAGGGTCAGCAGACATGAAGTGGGATACAGATAGGGCCAGGAGCATTGCTGCCCCCATCCTTGCCCGGCCATCAGAGGTGACATCCCTTTCCTTCCCTCCAAGCACATCACAAGCACATGTGACAGTCACCCTTTTAATTTAAGAACTGGCAAATCCTGTTGTACTGCAGCAAGTATCAAGCAGCCTCTTCCAGCAATATGCCCTCCGGGAGCAAGGAGGGGGTGATGTGGACAGGCTTTAAAAAAATGACTCCCTTTCCCTAACTTCATCCCTGGCACCCAAGGGAGGCAGTGCTGGGTCCTCAAGGAAACCCAGAGCAACTCTTCCCTCGCCTTGCTGAGCCCCAGGAGGAGCCACTGAAACATCATTTTCTCTCTCCAGCCCTTTGAACTATGCTCCTGAGTAGAGAGGAGACAAAGGAAAAGGAAAGGGGGAGAATTAATTCCAGGCAGTTGAGTATGTTCTCTGCTCTAGCTCAGTTTGGAGTAGGTTCATGTAATAATAACTTTTTAATAATAATTTAATTTATAATGTGCCCCCTGCCAAGGCACTCAAGGCTCTACGCACACAATTAAAATATGATTATAATAAATAAACAACAATAATTAAAACATCATAAAGCAGACAATATTAGAGCCAAAGCAAATGCTAAAAAGCAAAACAAAGCCGCATCTTTAGAGGAAGGAGATCCTTCCACAATTCATCTTCCAAATCTCCTGTTGATGTTAGATTGAAATTCTCCTGTGAAGTTGTTTCTGCATCTGCAAAGATTTTGGCAGTGTCACAGTCATTAAAAAGATGGATTTTACACCACCATAAATTAACTGGAGTTTTGCAAGGCTGTAATATCACAACATTCACTTTCATTTGAATAAATTCAAAACTCGGTTTACTCAGGAAATTCAGTTTATGGTGCTGAGTTTGTGTTGACTGCCGTGAGTTTGGGAAAAACACACATTCATTCTGTTCTCAGTTCATAAAATGTGCCTCATTACAGAAACCAGAATGTTTCTATAGACACAAAGATGGTGTTTTAGAGATTTAAAACCAAACCCCCAAACTGAAAATCAGCCTTCTCCTGCCATCGGCTCCTCCGAGCGAATGGGATTGGCTTTTCCCAGTTTACACAATGGGAACCAGAAGACCTAAACTAACAAAAGAAACAATCTTCCTCCAAAACAAATGAAATTCCAAATTGTGCCAGGCAGAAGCCGTGCACTGAACTCTAATGATTAAAGAAGACAGGCTCTGTCAAGGCAGAGGTGGCACTGAAATGCAGCCAGTCAGACCCTCTCCTGAAAAAACCTGGCCACCAGCCCTCAGACAATTACATCCAGGATCCATTCACTTGAGTGCCTCAGCTGATCTCAGTTGTTGTGGCAGCACATGAAGGGAAAATCCTTCTTGCAAACCCAAACCACACAGGGATTTCACCATAATCAGAAAAAAAAACCCAGACCAAACCAAAATGTGTTAGGAAGATGAAGCTGATGGTTTTCTTCCAGCATAAGGAACCAGGAGGACTTTTTCTGTCTTTGAGGTTCAAATCCCTGCAAACCTTAAAAATCCAGGGAAGAGCAAATAAGACCATGAGGTTCTCACACACAAAGCCATCTTTTGACCTGGGTTCACTCAAAAAGAGCCTTCAAAAGGGTTCATGAACCTTAGTGTATTGGGTCACGATTTCCAACTTTTCAAAGCAGGTAAGGTGTCTGTAGCTGGGAAAATCACTACAAATCTTCAGCACAGAGGATGCTTTCATTTCTTTCTGTAGTCTCCTGTCAGGACTCTCTCACTTGAAAATGAAATGAACCTGGTTTCCTGCTCCTGGTTTCCTGCACAGCCAACTCCAGGGTTGGTCCCCATTTTGCTCCAATGGGACCTCTTCATTTCTGCAGGGGAAAAGATGCTTTCAAGGATGGGAGCACACTACCAGGGTGGGATGTGATTTTCTTTTTGCCTACACTGAATATAACTTCCTCCCACTTCCAATCTCATTTCTCCTCTAAGGCTCTACTGCCTTTCCTAGAGCTGGTCCTGGTTGATGCTCTCTGCTTGCAAAGGAATTCCCAGGCGTAAGGGAGGCTTGCCTTGAGCTCATGTTCTGGCAGCTCCTTGTGTCTGGGCAGCAAGTACCATTCATAAATCAGGATTCCAACAGTTTTCTCAAATCCTCAACTCTGCATAAGAGTTCTTGAGGAAATTTCAGATTTCCACTCCACAGAGGAAACGGACAACAGTGTTTGGACTCCAGCTCCCCATGATTTCCCTTTTCCTTGGAGGTGCAATGCACCGAGACACAGATCAGCTCCTTCAAGGCATCTGCTCTCCTTCATGCCAGGCCACTTTTTAGCTGAAAGATGCAGGGTCTGGCATGAATCACAGAAAAATTGCGTTCAGTTTTCTGTATCACCTTTCTACAAGCCTCCTGCGTGACCTTGAACAGATGACTTGGGCTCAGACTGTCAGAAATGTCAGATGCCTCCTTCCCATTGTTTTAGAGTGATCCAAGCATCAAAACTCCTTGGAAGGTCTCAATTAGAACTCTATGCCTCAGTTTCCCCGTGTGTTTTCCTGCCTTCCAGGGCAGACTGGACACCAGGAAGCCATCAGTTTTTCTCCACAACTTCCTCGTTCACTCAGTAATCAGCATTTCTAAAGCAGATTTAGTCAATCATACGGTGTTGATTCTGCACATGCCAGCATTTCACCATAGCAAAAAGCATGGCTGGAGGCTCACCCTGATTTACATTCAGTGCCTTCTTCCCAGATGTTCCTCAGGGTTCTAATTGATTTGGAAAGGCTCTTTTGAAACTGGGGTCGCTTACAATGCCTCCCCAAATCCTCCAAGGCTGGAGTAGCTCCAGTAGATGGGCTTGGAAGGCATTGGGAACAACTGCAGGAGAGCTCACGCTGACACTTGAGAGCAGAAACAAGAAGACAGAGGTGGCAGAATTTATTTTATGACAAATCCTAAAAAGAAATTATGCAAAGTAATAAAATAAAGAAGAATTATAAATGAGGACAAGAAATGGGTGAAATATAGAATAAATTACGGGAAGACAGGGAGGTGCAGGAGGAGAATTGAAGGCAGAAGTGCTGAGGTAAAGGATAATTATTAGAAACTGGCTGGTAGGCTGAAGGGAAGCGGGCATTTGTGAAGGGGGATTGGTAGCAAAAGAAGTTGCATGTTTTTGTGCACAGTAGCATTAGTAAAGCATCTGCCCATTAGAGGTACCTTGGGGATGGTGTGGGGCAACAACCACCATTTGCTGTTTGGGTGCAGGCCCATAAATCTGAGGACAAGGTTGTTCCTGCTTTGATCTACAGCCAAAATAAACCCAAACCCAGGAATAAAAGGTCTGGGATGCAGCCCAGACGGCACCGCATCCTGCAGGAGCTGCTGGCAGGCTTTGGCCATCCTCCCCTCCTCGCATCCTCGCCTTTTCCCTTCTCATTAGCCTTCCCCATCCCCTCAGCACCCACTGGGCAGGTGGGCTGGAAGGGAGATGTCCCCCCAAGGCCCCCACCAGAGGTTATCCAGTGAGAACAGGAGAAGGACGGGGCGAGCCAGGCTGCTTGGGGTTTTGTCTGGGGAATCCTTTGGAGAGTTGGTGAGCCCCAGGTGTGAGGAGGGGCTGAGGGAAGCCCCTTGCTCTGGCCAGGGACCCTCTCTGGGTGCAGGCGATGGCAGGAGGAGCTGGTCCCAGGCCCACAGCCCCAGCTGTCAGTCTGAGCGATGAATTACATGCTATAAGAAGGTGTTGACAGGAGCAGCTGGACATCAGAGAGTGATGAAAAGGGAACAAAATTCATTCCGAGTTCAGACAGACTGGCTCGTTAGGGACACAGGCGGCAGAGGCCACAGAAACACTGCTCCATCTCCTGGACATCCACTGAACCGGCTCCCGGAATAGCTGAGAGCCCCCAAAGCCTCTTCCCCATGTTAACGCAGCCTCTCCAGCAGGAGAGGTGCTCAGGAGAAAGCAAAACCTGCCTCGCCCAGCCTGGGCTGAGAGGTCCCCAGCCACAGCACGGGATTCAATTTGGATATCTTCAAAAGAAACCAAATCAAAGGAGTTTTTGTCCCTCTTGTTTAAGGATGTAATTTGTATAAATTGTATTAAGAGGAATGGAGGAGGGGGGGACGGACGGGACCATTTGGCATCAAAACAATTATCTCCATTTTAATGCAAACTAAACGACATGCTAAAGGGGAATTGTTTTGTACATGTGTACAGCAAGTGAACATTAAACCATACGGCTAATAATTAACTGGCTCCACATTACCCTTGCTGTGTTAAATACAAGGGTGTCCCCTTACATTTAATGTACGGAGAAGTTTGAGGACACGGAGGTCCCGTATGAGATTATTCCTAAAGCTGTGAAAATAACAAAGAGATTTATTTTTTTTCTAAGCCAAGCTACTTCTTGGCATTCAGAGAAGTTGGCAGAGAGAAAAAAGTGTTGTCGGTCCTTCTCCCACCCCTTTCCTCCCTCTCTCCCTCCCTTCTCCTGACTCTCCTCCCTTTCCTGACTTCCACTTCTTTCTGCTGCTGGAGAAAAAGAATAGCAAATTCAGAGAAAATTTCATTGAGGTTATTCAAAGAGTTTTTCATGGATTATTTACACAAGTGCTGTTCAAACAGCCTTTGTCTGAACATCCCTTGAAATCTGCACCCAATCCTTTCAGATTCAAAGCAATAGCTCAGGGGAGACAAAGGGGAGCGGCTGACATGGGTTTCCTCCGCAAGTGAATGAGAGGTCTGGCTAAACACAGAAGGGCTTTGGGATCACAGGCTTCCTTTCAGCCTGGAAAATAAACACTAATCTGAAGCTAGACAGCTGTACCTCTGACCAGCCTGCCCTATCCACTGCCGTGCAAGGAGTGGGGCACCCACCTCATTGCTCACTGGAGGGGCAGCATCCTTGTCCTGCCCCCCCAACCCACAGCGCCCTACCCCAAGCCCCACTGTGGTGCTGTTGCCTGAGCTGGGTGCACCAGCCCCAGGGACCCTGTCTCCACGGTGGAGACAAGGAGACCTGATGTCCTGAGGCACCGTGAGCCCAGACCTCCTGCCAAGGGACACCTCAAAGCGCCCGTTGACCTCCTGGCTGTGATGGGGCAGAGCTAACCCTGAGTGAGAGTGGGGAGGGCTCCCACGAAGGCCGTTAGTATAAAGAAACAGACTCTCTAAGCAGAGAAAAGAAAGAAGGATGGTGGAAAGAAACTGAGGGTGAACAGAGGAAGGCAAAGCAGCTGTAGAAATATTACAAGGTGTACCCGTGTTCAACACCAATTCACAGCCCTCTCTCCATCCCAAAGCTCATGCACAGCCCACACACTCCCTTCCCCTCCACCCTTGGGCAGAGGAACAGTGTTCATCTCCCTCTGACCTGGGAAACCAGGCATCACAGGCTGATGGAATGGTTGAAACGCGCACAGCGGGATCAATTAAAATAAGAGTGTCAGTTAAATATGCAAGAAAGGCCAAATTCTGCCTTAAATTGTACCCTTGGCAACGACTACCCACGAAATGGCAAAGCCCCTGCTCCTGCCACACCTGCCCGTCCTCTCTGCACTGGCAACACACCACTGGGTATGTCCTCTTCAGGCCTTCACAACTTGTGCTTGTCACCTCTTTCAGACTAAAATATGAAAACCATCCTACACATGGGGTTTGATCAGTCCCTCTAAGTACTCTGTACATCTAATTTCCTGCACCCCTTCCTCACAGCTCCCATTTGCCTGTTTCTTGTTTCCTGGCTCGTCCACCATCTTGGTATCAAACACTAATTCACTCTAATCAAAATAATCCATTTATCTGCTTTGTTTGATATATTGCAAAAAACTTGCCCCAAGTAACTGCTGTTGGATGTCAGTGAAAGGTTCTCAACTGCCTCTAAAATCCTCCCACAACCTGTAGAAATAAATTCTTCTTCCTTCTCCAGCCGTTTCTCCTTTCTTTCAGATCTTCCCCTTCCTCTCCTCTGGCTTTCCCACCGCCACCATAAGACCAATCTTTTCTTTCCCTGACCCACTCTCTTCCTTTCCCACATCATTCTCTTTCGCTCTATTCTGGATGTTTCCATGGAAGTATGTGAATGGAAACACACCACCCAAGTGCAAACTCTGGACAGAACAGCCCCGTTTCCAGATACTCCAAAGGTCCCTGGCCCCATCTCAGCTCCCCCACTGGAGGCAGCAGAAGTTGGTGCAAGAGACTATTTTGGGAGTTTCTTCTTAATTTGATGGTTAGCAGAGGGTGCAAGCACACGGAGATGCTCTCCAGACCTCTTCACACGTTGCTGTTATTTTGTTTGATCTATTTTTTTTAATAATAATTCCTACAACTCTCCAGTTATCCATCAAAATGCTGAACCTCCTTTTGAACTCTGCTCAGCTTTCAGCCGTTATGGCATTGCGAGGCAGCAATTTCCAGCCTACCTGGGTGTTCATGAAGGCATGATCATTTTTATTTTTCAGCAGCTCTGAACTGATCAGGATTTCCAGTTTCATTCATCACTAAGAGACAGAGGAAGGAGAGCCCCCTGCAAGGCTGTTTTATCCCTCTTTGAGTCCCTCACAATCCTTGAGTCTTATCGAATTATCACTTTTAACTTTCCAGGAGTGATGCTGCTTGTGAGTCACCTTTAGTGCTGAAGAAGTAGCCTCTCCTAGCAAGAAGATTAAAATCCCATTACTTGTTATTCATGTGTTATTTAATGATATTTTTTTCCATTAAGTATTTATTTATTTTTAAGTTGCTTGCTTTGAATCTCGAGTTGCTGTTTTTAATACTAAGTCTAGTTTCTAGTTTGTTTTTCTAATTGGAACGAAATAAAAATAGAGTGGAATTTTTTAGTGGGAATTTTTATCGTTATTAAAGGAATGACAAAAGCAAACCCCAACAACTGATGACCAAACCCCAGTGCCAGTAGTCCAGTTGCACAGGATAAGGGCAAAAAGACAGCCCCTTTACTGCCAGGAGCAAAGCAAATGATGTTAAAGACAGCCCTGTAACGCAACACAAAGCCCTCAAACTCCAAAGTGTCACTTGCTGAAGTCCATTACCTCTCCTGTAACGATTTGGCATCCAAGTGGTGACCATATAAACTCTGCCTGGAGGTCAAGCTCTTCTTCTTTCACGTGTATCTCTCTGTCCACATGGAAGATGGGCTGAAAGGAGTTCCATAAGTTTTTCAGGTGTAGGACATATCTTCTTGGTGACTGGACAGTTCTGAAGATGCAATGCCATGACCTCACTCAACAGAGATCTCACACCAGCGAGGAGATTCCTTGAAGACAACTACTTCAGGGCCTGAAAGGGAAACCTGAGGAAGATGGCTGTTACTGGTGAGATGAAGAGCCAAATGGAAGATGTAAGTAAGGGAAAGAAAGATGGAATGGGAAGAGAGAAAACAAGGAGGAGGCTCCAGAAGGAAAATAAATAATCAATATAGGTAGCCATAAAGGTAGATTCAGGCAGAGAAGAGGGAGGGAGTTAAATGGGAGGTCAGAAGGGAAATAGTTGCAGAAAAGAGAATATAAGGTCAGGAGGAGAAGGAAAAGAGTGACAAGGAGGGAGTAGCAGGAGGTGTGGGTTGGGTGGGAAAAATACTTGGAGAGATGAAGGAAACAAGGAAGGGAGAAAGGAGGAAAACAAAACTTCCCCCACACTGTGGTGCAGCACTCCTCCTGCATCTCCTGGATGCATTTAACAGGAGCTTGGAAGAATCTTTATTTATCAAGAATTCAATTAAGTAGAATAGTCATTATTAATTTTATAGGAATTATTTGTACAGGAGAGCCTGGAGGGAGGAAAGACCTCCTGAAGCCATTTCTCCTGTCAACACCCTGGGTCAGGTAGGCACTGGCAGTGCAGTCTCACCAGTTGAGTTATTAATGAGATGCCTCTAGGTGCAAATGATAGTTTAATAGGTGTTACTTAAAGGGAGAGCCCCTCGCCTGCGCACACCAGTGCGCGGGGCTCCTGACGAGGCTGCCTCCTTGTTAGAATAAGTAATTAGAATGTAGGAACATTCCCTTTGACACTTTAATAACGTGTCAGCCATCATCAATTTAGTATTTAATAAAAATAAAATTAAATATTTACTGCATTTTTATAATATCATATTTAAAATACATATTCCTCAAATTTAGAGCATTTGAAATGAGGTCCTACTAGGACAATGGTCTAAAAAAATAAAGCTCACAATTTCTTCTCGGGTTTTGTTTTCCATAGGGTGAAGAGACTTTATTATGCACACCAAGACCCAGCAGTACATGGAGGGAGGTGTTCTTGTATAGGGTGGAGAAAAGGTTTCCTCCTCCATGTTCTGAGGCTCCTTGTGCTGTCTGGAGACCGGGGATGCAGTGAACAAATCAACCTCAGACTGTCACTGCCAAGAAGTGGAGGAAAGCACAACTTTCTTCCTATTTCACTGGCGCAAGAGCCTTTCAAATAAAATGTTGGAAAGAAAACAGAAGAAAATACTGAAAATTAAAGCACGTTTTAAGCCTGGAGGGAATCTGAAAGCTAAACCAGCTTCAGTGAGTTTATTTCCCTCCTGTCTCCCCATCCCAAGTTTGCCTTTCCTCCAGGTTCTCCCACTGGGCACCCGGGGCATTGCTTGTGGGTGGCTGTGACTGTTGTTATACCCACCTTGAAGTACCAGGAAAATTGTCCAACATCACCAGCCACCTCAGGCCAAGGCCAAGCTTCTGGGCTAAGAAAGTCCTTCCTCCTGGCCACAATGCATATTTTACTCCAGGCACCAAGCAGGGTTTTTTGGGGGGAGGCAGCTGGGTAACTCTGGGGTTGTTTGGTTGCATTTCCATCTCTTGAATCCTCAGTTGTCACACAGAGTCATAGAATCGCCTGGTTGGAAAAGACCTTTGAGATCATCGAGTCCAGCCGTACCTGTCCACTACTAAACCACATCCCTTAGCACCACATCTACCTGTCTTTTAAACACCTGGGTCCTCATCTAGATTAGGGCCACATCCACTCTGAAAAAGCTCATTGTATCCCCCAAAACCAAACCAAACCAACAATACCTCCAAGTCACATTCAGACCATTTTCCCAGGATTAAAAATAAAGGGTTTAATCCCATAGAAATTATTTCCTGGCTGGACTATCCACCAAACTTCTGTGGTGTGTAGGTGCACGTATCACGACGTACGCTCTGAGCAGCTGTAAAGCACCCTCTGAACACGTGCTGGGGCTGAGCCCCGCGAAGGCTCAGGCAGCTGCAGGTCTCTGAGCCACGATGCTCAGCAAAGCCCCAACTTTGGGTTGGAGGGTCAGGGTCCAGTGTGGCTGGAACGGGATGTGCAGGGGGCTGGGAGAGCACTGAGGCACCTGCGGCTTCTGATGAGACCAGAAACAGGGTCGGGCGTGGGGAGAGGCTCCCATGGGCACCAGGCACAGTGCTCTGGATAAGAGTGCCACGCTGTGTCTGTGTGGGGCCTTACAGCATGCAGCTCCTCGGGGAAAACACTGCTGCCAACTCCAGCCATCCTCAGTGCCTGCAGCATTCCCGGCACCCTTGTGTTCCTGCACTATCAGTGACCACGCCAGGAACAGCCAGGAGCAGTGTCCCACTGAGTAAACAACCCGTGCTGTAATCAAAGCAAGAGGAAATCATCCCAGGCTGCCGGTGAGAGCGAGGCAGCCAGCAGTGATTCCTGCAGCTGCAGCAAGATTCCCGCACTGCTGCCTGAGGAGAGCAGAAAGCAGCGAGTGTTTGCCCAGGCAGCACCATGGGAAAGCCCTGCAAGTGGCAGCTGCTCGTGGCAATGGGGCAGCAGGGAAACCTTTGCTTGCATCGAGTGCTCAGCTATGAACCAGGAATATGGACCAACTGCTCAGGCTCTTAGAGAGGCCTGGATGGGGGTAACACACCTGGGCAGGGACCCACTTGCTTCCTCCTCCTCTGAAAGTTGAAGAATGGCTCAAGGCCTAGCAGAAATAACATTCTTGTTAAAGCTCTGCAAAAAAAGCTTTAAATCACTGCTGGGAAAGTTGGGTGTGAGACAAAACTGGAATGGAAACAAGTGCAGTTGGGATCCCTTGGCTGCTTGGACTTGTCCCAGCAAAAGACATTAATATGGTCAAGGGTAGATCATGTGTGCCAGGAGGAAGAGCACAGTGATTTCTAAAGCACACAGGGATGCACCTGGAAAAGGGACAGCTCTAGATGGACCAGGAGCTGCAGAGAACAAGGTCAACACCAGCCCCTGCATACTACTCTAGGACAAATAGGTTCCCTGAATGTATGAACACAGGAGCTGTTTGTACAAACACCATATTCCTGCTTGAAGGTATAAACAATAAAATTAATACTAAAATAGAATAAAGAAGGGAGGCTGTAGATCAACAATAAACCCTCCTGTTATCTCATTCTTCCTCATATGAACAGGTTCAAGCTGAACTCCACTTTCACTGTGCCCTGCTTGAGGGTCCCCAAATCATAGTTATTTTCAACCTGCCCACCTAGTGCCACCCATGCAAGCGCTCATATGAGCTGTTTTCTAATTATGCCATCACAGTGGGGCTCCCGTGGCTTCCTTGGGACAGCAGCCTGCCCTTATTCAAATCAAAAAAGACCAAACCATTCTTGTTTGGAACACCTCAAGCCCTGTTCTGCCAACAGCATCTGTAACCCAGCAGCAGATGAGGCCACTCTGCTGCCTCAAACACCTGCAGTGAAGTTCACTGAAAAGTCTGTCTGATAGAAGGGAAGAAGTTAGGGAATATCTTGAAGTTGAATCTGATTTTGTAGACCACCAAAGGCTTTACGTGAAGCCTCAGGGCAGGTAGCAGCACCCAGACCCTCTAAGGAAACTGGACCTGCAAACAAGCCCTTAATGAAAATCTTCATGCCCCACTAGCAAAGTGAGACCCATAACACACCTGTTTGGCAGGACCCAGCCAAAATATAACTCCCTGCACCTTCTGCAAGGTGCTGATGCAATGCAGAAGCAAAGGGAGGCATAAGGAAGCCCAATGTCATGGCAGAAGGCAGGAGAGCTGTGGATCTACACCACCTGTGGGCAGATGAGTGTGAGTGCTCAGCTCCTGGTCCGTGCAGGGTAGAGGTGTTATCCCAGAGAGGATCTCTGCACCAAAACAGTTCAGCAGCTGCCCACACTTGATGGCAAACTAACATCGCCTCATTTGCCACTAAGAAAAGCACCTGGTTCTTGAATGGGTAAGGCTGGCAGCCTCACATCAATGTTTTCACAGGCAAATTCATACACTGACCTCCTTGGTGAAACACCCAGCAAATGCCTGGAGTCTGGTTTACATCTGCCACGGGATCCTGTTACATTAAGAACAACCCCTGTCAACGCTGAATCTGTAACAATCAATAAAGGGAGAGGGTTTATTTGTTCATTGTGGGTTTTTTCTTAAATGTTTTCTCATTCCTGATTGTGTCATTTTGCTGCTTCAAGTTTTGTAAGTTTTGCCATTGCCTCCCCCCTCCCCTTCTTGTTTTCTTTTAGGACAAGCTGTCATCTTTTCACCAGGCCATTGCAAATGTAAAACTGTAAATTGCAGGATTGTGCAAATAGCACTAATAGCATTTGCATAAAAATTGGTTGCAAAGAGTAATTAGCACTTCATTAATAATCAACGAAGGGCCAATTTACACATTGCCCAAAAGCAAATTGTAAATTCAATTTTGTCTATTACTGAGCATTTGGTGCTGGGCAACTATACAATGGTGCCAGAAGAGACTGGCACAGCAGTTCTGGAGTCAAATCTCCAGTGAGTTCAGGTTTCAGGTGATCCCCAAGCCAGCACCTCCTTCACAATAGAAGGCAACTCCAGGAGGGTTATTAATTTCAGAGAAAACACTCAAATATCTGCCTGCTACCAGCCTTGCTCAGATACAACCACATTACCAACGAGCACTGCTCACATGGCAGAGGTTTTGTGCTGTCCAAACATACCTTGTAGTTATGCTGTGGAAATAAGGAGATGCACCAAAGACATCAGAGAAGTGATATCACCATCTCAGTACTTGAGGACCTAAACATCACCTTATTGCAGAGTCAGCTGATGCTCTACAAGAGACACCAGAGCCCTTTCCTTTACCTCTAGGTAAAGGTTTAACTTAAGCCTTGTGGGTTAAGTATTCCTACCAAGTCAATTCATCCAGTCCCCCTCTTGTCACCTCCATCTGCACATGACCTTTCTGGGATATCCCAAACTCATACACACCCAGTAGGGTCAGGAAAAAACAAACAGCCCTCTTTCATCACTTTGATTTCAGTGTCACTGAAGGATTCCTGGGTGCTGATTTGGACATTAGGCAATGTATCCCCCAGGCTTCCCCTCTGGATGAACGGTGGCATCCAGAAAAGCAGGGCAGCTTATCCACAGCAACAACTTTCCAAGCCCCAAATTCTTCACTATCTCATTCTCCACTTAAAAGGCACAGCCAGCTCCGTTTCATGAGCAGAGTCTGACTCTAAACCACTTGACATCTGAGGTTTTCTTATCACATTTTGCGTGGATCTCATGAATCTGGTGAAAAGCTAGACGATCATTTAGCAGGGGTTGGTCGCTTTATCTATTTTCCATAATAATTTGAATATTATTACAATGGCACCTTTCATCTGGGGATATACATGCACTTTACATATGTTACATTAATTTCACCGATGAGCTGGGGAAGCACTCTTTATCCCTATTGTGCAGATGAGGAAATGGAAGCACAGAGATGATATACCGCTTGCCCAGTATCACACAGGAAGTTTCTGACAGAGCCAGGAATAGAAATCACATCTCCCGTGTCTTATGCAGAAGAATATCTTTATGTCCCTGCCCAGTAACTGAGCCCTTAATCCAGACTAAGCCACCCACACAGGCCCCACTTTGCTAAGAGCAGCACAGATACCCAAGAATGGCAGTGCCTTGCTCCGGGAGGAGACCTGACTGATTCAAAATTTCTCCCACTTTGAAGGTTGGAATTGCCCTCTGAAAGCAGTGGCTTTGAGGGCTCAAGGGGAGGGAGGCCGGCTTGGTGAGCGGTTGCCATCTGAATTGGATGTTATTAGTTGGTGTAAGCAGATGCTCGGCATGGGATGCCCAGGACTTCTCAGCTTTCACTCTGCAACATCCCTACTCCTTTTTTTCCTGCCTGTTCAATCCACCTTTACCAAGAGATTGAATTTACAATGGACTCGAACACATTTAAATCCATTTATTGTAAAATTACTTTTCAATAATTACATCACTGTGCTGACTGTGTTGCATAATGAAATTAGCATGAGAGATATTAGAAAGAATATAAAATTATAAGAAATATTGAAATACCTCTTTCCCCGTCTGCCTTAGCACAGCCCATAGCTTAACTGGAAAAGGAGCACTGCTCCTGGATGGGATTTAAATGCATCAAGTGTAATTTTATAATGTCTTTTATATAAATTAATTATAATGGTTATTGCTGCTTTACGTTATTAGATTGAAATTTGCCTTCACTTCAGTGCATTAAAAGAAAGCTGCACCCATTTTGCTCAGCAATGCCCTGAAAGTTCTCATGGC
This sequence comes from Dromococcyx pavoninus, assembly GCA_033558185.1. NCBI lineage: Eukaryota > Metazoa > Chordata > Aves > Cuculiformes > Neomorphidae > Dromococcyx > Dromococcyx pavoninus. The sequence goes on from JAUMJL010000969.1 coordinate 149,073, forward strand.
ACAGAGCCATTCTCCCGTCATTGACACTGCCAACGTGTCTGAAGATAAAAGCTTCGGGCTCGTGGTGGCATTTTAGTGCCCACTGTGGGTCCAAAAACACAACTAGACCCTTAGAGGTAGGTTTTGGGCCTCTGTGGATATCTTTGACTGGGATGGGACATTGCACCCCTTCCAAAGGCTGCTCTTCCGTTTCACGTAGGCAGCAGCAACAGGGATGCCTGGGCTGGTTTGAGCAATTGCACCCAGATTTTGTATCTGTGGAGAATTAGAGGTGATAAAATGTGTTGCAAAATGCATACAGTGACACAGGTGAAGTGTCCAACTCAAAGCAAGCACAACCCATTAGCCAACCACGGGCTGTGGTCAACTGAGCTCTGCTGGGCGTTTGTGGGAGCAACTGTAGAAGCGCTGGGGCCGTCCTCGTGCAAAGTTTGGACAGTGTGGTGATAACAGTGAGATTTATTTTGTGTACCCCCACTTCTACACGCACAGTTGTTGTTTTCTCTTCTAATAACTGGGCTTTTACATGAAAAAAACACTAAGGCAAAGAAGGCAGCAGGTTATCGGGTAGTTAACCAACCACTTGCTACGCTGGGCAAACCACAGTCGTGCAAAGCAAAATGAAGACACAGCAATATGCTTTTACTGCTGCTTAATCCTCAATAGAAGTCTACTAATATTCAATTTGTGACATTATTTGCACATTGAATTAATCCAGAAACTAAAGGGCTAATGAGTTACGGAAAGTAGCACATGGCTTAATTGGAACAACAAGGGCCTGCCAGGCTCTCTTTGGACAGGAGAGCCTGGTTAAAAACAAAATTTTGCATGCACCAATACACACCACATGGGCAGGGGAGCAGCAGACTAAACAATGCAAGTTATTTGAAAGATTGTTCTTTTAAATGACCCAAGTTGTCCTTTTTTTTCCACCCATGCTCCTCATAAAACACCACTATATTCATTAAGCATAGCACAGAAAAGCCACGATGACCAAAGAAAAATAAATATAAGAATTACCTCCAGAATTATTTTCCATGATTCCTTTACAGAGAGCCAAGAGGTTTTCAAGGGGAGCTGGTGAAAACAAGAAAAGGCTCTTGAAGAACTTAAAGAATGAAGAGAATAGAAGATATTTTCAGTGTGCAATTCCACCAGCCCTTGGCAAGAGCTGCTTTCTTGCTCAGTGTGCTCAACCCTCATCACAGACTTGTCCTGTAGCAGGACACCAGCATTGGTCCATTCCCACATGAGTAAGAATTAGGTCTTAAAATTCTGGCTACAAAAAGAAACAATCATAAAACTTTTCCCCTCCTTAAGAATCCTTCTCAACCAGCTCTGCAGGCAAATGTCTCACCACTATTTCACATCCTTCTGATACCCAGGAACACCTGTATGTCCCAGAGCAGTCTCTGCCTCCAGCCAAAAGCACTGAGCACCCCATTTCTGTCTGTTCACACATCTGTTTTGGGTCCAAATAAACTGAAGGAAGAGGCTGAAAACAATAATGAAGCAACAGGGAACTAGGAGGAAGACAAGAGAGGACCAATCCTTCACCTCAGTCCACTGGTTCTTGGTGAGGTGATTTCTGGCAACACTGCTCCCTGCCTTTTCAGAAGATCTAAGGTTCTCCCCAAAGCCCCTTCCTGGAAAGAAAAGCCAGGGAGAGCTTGATCTTCTTCCTGGTCCCATAGCTCCTACTCCTTCCTCAAAACACTTGTGCATCAGAAACTCAATCATCTCTGTTATATTCATGATGTTGGCAGTTAGTCTTCTCTACAACATCCTCCAAATCTGACCCAGGCAGGAAAACAAACACGTAAAGTGACACATCCAGCAAACCCAGACCCTCCACTGCCCTTCTCAAGCTATGCTAAAGGTCAACCCAGGCCAGAAGCTCCTGCATTTCTCTTCCCACTGCTGCTTTGCACACCTGCTGAAACAAGTGAGATGGAGCTGCCAGTGAAGGGAGTTGGAGCCCCTCATCTCAGGCCGGGGTCAGGAGCTCAGGAGTTCGCATCATTTAACAGAAAAAGCGAATAAAACTGAACAGCACTTAATTTATTGATGAAGTAAGAAAGACTGTTTAATGTGGAAAACATAAGAAAGATCAATAGCAGAAAGCCCAAATTACTAAAGCTATTGACACGTTAGTATTTTAAGCCTAATTGCAGGCATATGCACTTTCTAAGGGTATCTCACCTTCTAATAGCACCCTCGAGATTATGGGGTTAATTGATGCAGCTGTTTACTCCTGGCTCACGTGGTCCAGATTGGGATTCCCTGGAGGATGCTATTAAAATAAAGTGTTTAATGAAGTGCTAAAGAGTGAAGTTTCTAATATTTTTCCCTTGAATGAAATTGAATAGAAATTTGAGCAAACTTCCCCAGCTGAATACTGAAGCTCAGTGTTGGAGTAAAGCACCCCATGCTTCACAAAGGAAGGGCCTTGTGGTGCAGGCTGGGGGAAGATTTGCTTGGATTTATTTGTTAGACTGAAGATATGGGGATACTCTTGGGCTTTTTCCTCCCCAGTCACGGGTGGGAGAAGAGACCAATGAACATGGTCCAGTTTAGTGTTGCTGTTGGACAAAGAATCCCAGAAGGCCAATGCAATTCACTCCTGTGGCTTTTCAGGTTGGCTGTATGATGCTGCTCTTCTCTCTTTTGGAGTGGGCTGTTTGGGAAGGAGAATAGATAATAGCACTAGGGGTGCTTCCAGCCTTGGTGTTTCAGCTTGGATGGTAGTGGGGCAAACCCAGACTGCCAGAAAAGAGGCTCTTAAAACCAGTTTTCTCCTTCTAAAATGTGGTCCTCGTTTGGTTTGGTGCCTTTGAAAACCAGGTGAATGCCTGTACATGACATGTGTTTTCAAGACTGACAGCTCTGGCCAAAGTGCAGAGCCTCCCCACACCCACCCTGTGGTGCACAACACAAAGCTCAGCTCTCTGTCTCTGTAACAGGAAGGTCTTGGCTCACCTTCACCTCCACCCACCACCACAAGCTTCTCCCAAGTGAGTTTTGACTGAAGCAAAGGAAGTAATGATGGAGATTTCATTTCTGCAACCCTTCACCACACCTAGAACCTGCCTGAAGGGACCTTGGAGCCTTCTCTCCTAGGGTCCAGCCCTCCTGCCTACAATCTCCCCCAGCCTCTCACCCTCAGCAAGGTTTGTAATTGCTGACAAGAAGTTGCTTTCTCTATTTGCCTTTTCCAGTCTGAGAAGCCACACAGACAATGAACCTGAGGAGGACAGGATTGTCCCTGGAGCAAGGGGCATGGGACCAGCCCTTCCCAGGATCAGACAGAAGGGCAGCACACTGCTCTCAGAACCTACAAGATCCACCTGTGGAATCAAGTGCAATGCTCAGACCCTTTAAATTCACCCTCTCCCTCTACAACAGCCTTCCTACTGCAACTTGAGATTTTCATCTCTTTTTAAATCAATTAGTTTGAAGCCATTTTACAAAAGCCTTTCTGCAGGATAGATATTCCTAGGGAAAATGCTCCTTCCATTGCCTCCATCCACAGTGCATCTCCCTCGAGAGGGGCAGAGGGGCTGTGGGAAGGAAATATTATGTTTGTAGCCCATATAATGTTACTAACTCCACAGAAAAGTGCTCCCAGGAACAAGCCATGCTGGCTGGTGCATCCTGTACGTGGTGGGGACTGTACTGAGTTAACTAGATTGGTGGTTTCAACGTGCTGCCTACAGACTCCAGAGGGACCCATCAGGGGTTGTGGAAGGTAACTGAGAAAAGCTGGTTTGCTGTCAGTCAGTATGAATTTTAAGTATATGGAAGGCTCTGCAGTGAAAACCTGGGTGTCAAGTGACACTAAAAAGGCTAAAACCGTGGATGAACTGGTTTTGGGGGCTGTTTCTCCTGGGTCTTTTCACAGGGAATGTGGAATGGAAAGAGATTGTGTCTTCTGCAGTTGGGTGGGGGTCATCTACAGGAGCAAACTATAATGAACATCAAAACATACCTGTGTGTGCTTCCTCCTCCCCCAGTGGCTGGGACCTCTGTGGTTTTGGGAAGATGTGTCTGGAGCTGGAGGAGTGTAGAGCTTTACTCCATGCAGCTTGGCCACACTCAGACTCCCGGTGTCCCAGCTCTGCTCTCTGCTGACCAGGCTCTTCTGGGCAAATCTGGGAGAAAAGGAGAAATAATATGAGAACAGTGAAAACCTGAAAGGTCAGAGAGCTCAGCCATGTGCTGAGGGATGTGCTCGCAGGCTCAGTGCCTCGCAGAGGTGGACACTGGAGGGCTTAAGAGAAAGGAAAGGGTCTGTGTCCACATTGTTTCCCCATCTGCCCCTCAAGTGTTACCTCATCTTTTAATAAATATTTCTATCACTGGGGCTCCCTCAGTTCTCACCTCTCACATTAGAAAGCCCCCCGTGCCTTTCTGCTTTTATTCTGACTGTTATATTTCTGACTGTGATATTTCTGCCCTCTACAAACTCACCACCACTCACCTCCCACTTTGGTGCCTTTAGCCAATCCCTTCCCTTGCACATCAACCCTCCAAAATGTGGTTATTGGAGCCAGAAAAGCAGGTTTTTGGGGGTCATTTTAAGCACATGCTGCATCTTCATTAACCTGTGTCACGGTGGAAGGTCAGTGTCGGCTCCTCTTCTTTCCTTGCACTCTTACAGCCCACCCAACTCCAACCCCTGCCAAGAGGCAGTCCCCAAGCCCTGCCACCACCCAGCCTCAGAACTCTGCACCACCAGAAATGACCTGTGAGTCTGTGTCCTGGACAAAGGCAGAAACCCTGGCTTGGGTAAAGCCATTCTTACCCTCATTTTGTTGGGTTTGCTCACATGTACTCCCACATAGATTTCCCAGCCACCGGCAGTGTCCTAGACTCTTGCTGTGACTTTCCACTCAGAACAGCAAGCCACAACTGCCCCTCCAAAGCCATAAGACACCTCTCTTCCACTGGCTACAACCTTTGTGAAGGCAGGCTTAAGCTAAGCTGTTTTATTCCACAAAAGCAGCCGGGCCGGCATGCAGCCAGACACTGAGGCTCTGCTGGTATGTGCTAACTCATTAAACGATGGTAATTTAATTGCTTGCAATTGTCCATCCATCCCCTGAACTCTACACTCACCACAGCACAGGGCAGGGCCAGTTTCCCATCCCTGCATTTCCCCCACCCACGGCAGAGCAGGACCCGCGGCGGCAGGAGGGGCATCGCAGGGCCCCCAGCCCAGTTGGTCCATCAGAGCCCCCAGCACTGGCGTTACAAACTCCTTTGGGAAAGAAATGAAAACAGCCAAAGGGCCACAACTGAAAACCAGGAAGAGAGGAAAATTAACTAAGAAATACACAGCCTTGATGTCAATTCGCTAAAGAATATTTATTGTCCTCTCACGAGTCTTGCTTGCTCTCCTAACAAATATCATATTTTGAAAGAACTGGTCTCCCTTTGCCATCGCTGTCTTTCTCGTGCCCTTTCTCTGTCTCGCTAGCTCTGTCTCTGCCTCTCTGATACCAACTCTGACAAACCGTGCGATTCTGATGGAAAATTCATTAGTTGTTCCTTTTTTTTTCTTCCTTCCCCATTTTCCCAGTCAGCTTCGCGCCTGATCTGTCAGCCTCTTCCATCCTGATTATCTGGAGACGCCAATTTCAAAGAGACATCTTAATAGTGATGTCAACGAATTAATTAGATGTGTTAATGAGCTAAAAGCAACCCAAATTAAATTAATGCAGTAATAAGCACAGACAGCAAAATTAGCTCCAATTTCTGTAAATGATTCTGAACTGTACACAACATCTCATCCTGCTAGAACATTACCATCCCCCAAAGCTAATCAAGAACTCCAGTGCAATTAACTGCTTAATTACAAAACACACACACAGCTCATAGATCCAGCAGCAGGAGGGGTGCGCCGGGCTGCAGAGCGAGAGGGGAAATTCTCTGCAACAAACACTGTGCAGCGGCCTTGCAGGAGAAACTGTGCCCCCCACAAAAAGTGCCCCCCTTGATCCAAAAATGAGGTGACTCAGAGCAGGGGTGGGAGCAGGCGTGGCAGGAGGGTAGCTGGATATGCTCCCCAGGAGCATCCCACATGCCAGGTCCTGCTGGGGGGCAACCAGCACGACCAGGGCTGCTCGCCGTGGTGTGCCCGGTGCCGGTGGTAGAGATGTGCCCATCGCCCCACATCGTTTATTGTGTTTATCAGACTGGGGACTGTATGGAAAAGCCTAATTGTCCAGCTCTGCTCACCTCCCCTAGGGATGAGTTGGAAGCCACTAATAGCTCTGCAGAGCTGCTCAGGTATCTGATTAGCTCTAATTGCAGCTGGGAAGACAGAGGGAAGGAGTGGGACAGCGCTGGGGATGGAAGGAAGGGGAAGAGGATGGTGGAAATGGGAAGAAAGAAAGAAAGGGCTGTGAGGATAATTGTAAATTCATTGGACAGAGTGGAGGAAGGCCAAAGATGGAAAGGCCAACAGAGGAATGATGGATGCTAACAACAAAAGAAAGGATAAACCAGGCAAACAAAGAACTGGAGCCAGAAACAAAGGGATGGAAAGGGAAACAAAGAGGGCTGCATGCTGCCAGGCCCAGAGGAGCAGCAGGGGCAGGAGGGCTGGGGGAGAGGATAACGGGTCCCAGCCAGGCCCCATCCTGGCCCTGAAGAGACAGGATGTGCTAGGTGGGAAACAGCTGCTTCATCACAGAATGACACAATGGGTTTGGAGGTTGTGGAGCCATTAGTCCACCTAGAAAATGAGGAATACTCACAATAAAGATGAGGGCAGAGATCCTCTGTGACAAATAACATCTCTGCGTTTCTCTTTTTTTTTTCTCCACTTTTTATTGCAATTAGTTCAGTCTGTTAATAAGCAAAGGATATTTTTAGTTAATTTCAGTTCCAGTTAATTGATTCAAAAGCGAAACCCAGCAACTGAGTTAATTGATCCATGTGTCTTACGTTGTCGTGGTGAGGTACTCTCTGGGCAGCTGCCATTGCCGGAGCTCCTAACGGCGTGCAGAGGATGGAGGGCAGGGGGATGGCAGAGCCCCCCACCCCAAGGATGGGGGGTGAACACCACCACCAGCAGCTGTGCCACTTGCCCCTTGGTGCAGAATAAGCTGCAGGGCGATGGCCTTCGCATGCCTGGTGCGGGAAGCGCGCCAGCCCCGTGCAAGCTGGCGTTTGCGCACTGCAGCAGAAACGTTCGTGCTAGAAAGCTGAGTGAACGGGGTGCCCTGGCTGGCTCTGTCCACTTGGATGTCCATCCCAACACGTTTTCTCTGACAGGCACAGCAGGAGATGGTGTTTAAGGAGAGTGTGCTACTCGGGCCACTTTCCATCCACCTCGTGCTCCCCAGCTCCCCAAGCTGCCTTGGCAGGAATGCTGGAGGGTGCATCCCTGCCCAGGGATTTTAGCTGCTGTTTATAAAGCTATTTCCGTGAGTTTGTCTACTCCCATTTTTCTCCTGTAGCTGCAAGTTCCCAAAGTTCACTACCTGCTGCGTCCAGAAGTGCTTTATCTATCTCAAACTTAATTTCTGTTTTCAATCAAGTGCCCCTCGTTCTTCTATTTCAGGATTTGGTGAATGACCGTTCTGTGTCCAGCTCACCCACTGCCTTCAGCATTTCCTAACCCTCAGCCAAATGCCCCCTCAGCCTTTTCCACCTCTGCCTGGCAAGCAGCACCATTCCCTACCCTGTTATGTGTCTGCATCTTGTCACAAGGGACTCGTCCACCTTTTTCACTGGAAGACTGGATCTCCTTATTTATGGATTCAAGGGCCTCCTGCCCCTACCCTGCTGCTGCTCCCCAGCTCAGGGTGCTCACAGCCACAAGTGGACAATATTCAGCAGCATTTTGATTCAGTATTACACAGTCTGTCCTGCACCTGACTGCCGCTTTTGGGGAATTTTTCTCTCATCACTAAAGGCAGAAACAGCCTCCACACCTGATCCCACAAACCTGCACACCCAGGACCTCGCAGTCGAGATTTACACACACTGAGCAGACCACAGGCTGCCCAGTTACCCACATGTATGCACTTGGATCATGGATGACTTCATAAACTGGGTCGGAGTCCAATGGCAGTCGAGCTGATAGCTTTGCAAATTGTTTCCTCTAGCAAAGGCTGAGAGTAACTCCCCAATCGCCTTTCTGAAATACCTGTTGATACAGGTCCCCTGTGCTTTCTAGAGATCATTATTGTTCTTTTTGCTTATTCCTTCTGATAGCTCCTCATGTCAATTCACAACCACCTAATCATTTCCAGGGGAAAAACAAAACTCCTGGGGCAGATAAACCGGAACTGTCAAACACTTGAAGAGCACGAGCCATAAATTGCATCTCTCTATAACAGGCGCAATGCAAACAGAAGAACACCTGAGCTGTGATCTACAAAACCAGGTCTGAAAAAAAGACACAGACTGTGACAGCCATAAATTAAGAGGCTTTCTCTGCACCATCTTGGGGACCAAAGAGCAAGTCTACGGGATCAGCCCATAATCAGCAGCAGTTTAGCCCTTCTCAAGGTAAATAATGGCCATCCCACGTACTGGGTGCTCCACAACAACTCTGTTTAAGTAGACAGAATTTTCCTGGCAGGTGCATAGCTTCAGAAAGGGATCAAAATGCAAAGCAACCCATCTTGAAGGCTACAGCAGAGGTTTTCTAAACACGAGTTGCTTAAGGCACAGAGAAATATGACCAGTGAGATACAGCAGACAACAGGAGTGTGCTTTTTGAAGTAGCCCTGCTCCTGAGCCGTGCATCAGCTCCCTCCAGCTCGCACCACTCCAGCTCAGTGGCCCAAAGTGACCGTGAACTGAGTGACTTCATGTAACAGGGACAATTCTCTGCTCTTCTCATGGCTCTGCCTCCTCACTCTTCTCTGATTACCCCTCCAAAGCAATGGTGGGATGTGCCATCCACGCCATCCTTTGGCACAACTGTACATTCAGCCCTCTGAGAAGAAACTCAAAAGTTGCTGGTTTTCCTGTTGATAAGAAGAGATAAAGTTGGGATAAAAATGGCACATAATTGAACACTCTGACAGTTTTGTACCTGGCCACTTCTTTACTGCTCTCACTTTGATTTCAATAATGAGTTACATTTTAAGACAAATAATGCACTTTCACAGGGACATTAAGGATGTTATTTCAGTCTCTGAGGGCTACATATTGTGGCAATGAGAAGTAGTGAGAGACAGACAGACAAATTGCTTGGTTTCTGCAGTATAACTAAGGACCCACCTAATGAAAGAGCCTAATTTTTCAGAAAGATTTTTCATAAAGTGCATGCTTAAATGATCTTCTGGAATAGAGCCTAATAGCGAGCCCTCTGTGCCAGGAATATGTAGCTCATCATGATACAGTTTCCTCTCTTTTCAGCTTTTAGGATGGGATGCTATGATGCACAAACTAAAATAAGTAGATGCAAAGCTGGGCAAGGAGGTGAGAATTTTCTATGTGGTGGGCTCTAAGAGCACTCAGCATCTCTCAGGAGCAAGACAGAGACCCCAGGATCTCAGTGTTTGGAGAAGAGCATTCCCTCCCGTGCCAGAAGATTCAGGAGGAGTTTGCTTTTAGTGCTTGTTGGGAAAAGTCAAAGGGAGAGGGTACTCTTCAATAATGCTGCAAATTACCCACACTTTAAAGTGCTAGTCCTTGATTTTTCACTGTATTTTTGAATAATTTACAGTGGATTTGGCAGGTTGCTGTGATATATAGCATAATAGGCAGGTGAAACACTTTGGAAACACAAGTTAATACTTTATAGGAGAAAAAGGAAATAATTGTGTCAAAACAAACGTTAACCACTGAGGTTTACCTGTTTCTCAACACACAGGAGTTTGCAAACATGACTCCCATCAAAGCAAAAGAGAAACATACATATGAGTCTGTGTGCCTTGAGAAGAAAACATTCTTCACAAGTGCCTTTCTTGACGTTGCATGATCAATCCACCATCTGCTTTTATTTATTCATGATTTCTCAGACTACCACAACAATATTGACATTAAATACAGCTTTGGTTTATTAATTTTTTTCATTCATATGTATTTTAAGTCAATTTTATTGACTTCCCCTTGGTTTGCTCTTTTAGCTGTTTGCTTGTTTTCCTGGCCTGCTGCTTTGTGCCTACCCTTACATCCATTTCCCATGTTTTCTCTCCAGCTCCTTGCTTCTGTTTCAGGTGGGCAATGAAGAGTAAATTTCCGTTCCAGGTGCTGTGGGTGAGCTGAATTAAGATCTCATTGACCTGACTGAATATTTTCCCAGCTCAGGCTGCAGGTTTGGGGCAGTCCTGCTTGTCTCGGGGTCACGGAGCCTCCGCAAAGCTGCTCTCAGACCCTGTAGCTATTCCATGGTGATGGGGACAGGATATGCACATCCCAAGGAGCCATCAGTCTTCCCCACACTGGGCATATGCAGATATATCACTTGTTCTCTGTAGCACTGGTGAAACTCAGAACAGACTATTGTTAACTATATTTGTCCCCTTTCTTATCTTGTTGCCCCCCAAGATCTCGGGTCTGGCTAGGACTGCACATCTTCTGATGACTTGTTACTTCACAACTCTTCCAGCTCATGTCTACTTCTCCTTCGTTCTCCTCTTCATTGCCTCATCCCAGTTTCAATCAACAGAGATTCCATCAAACAGCTGAGCAACTCCCAGCTAAGCACCAAATTTCCATTCAGACCTTAGCCACTAATTTCAAGGAAGATTTTGCCTCCAAACACATTTTCAAGTTTTAGATCTTGCTCTGAACGTGCATCCTCTATGAAAGAAGACAAGTCCAATCCTAGCACACAGCAGCAATCATAATCCTACACCCTCAAAAAGCTCCATGTCCATTTTAGGGGGCATTGCCACAGTCTGTCACTGTTTTCTCTACTGTGTTTTCTCTGCCTCTCCAATAGTTTTCCTTTTTTCTCTATTTCTGCAGCTTTATCTTCCCCATGTCCCTCATGAGTCTGTACTCGTTCCTCTTTATGCTCTCTTCTCTGATCAGTGCTTCCCTCTCTTGTCATATTCTGCGCTTGTGGAGTAACAACCTGTCACATTCATAACCTCTTTGCACCAAAAATGTTCTTTGATCTGTGTAAACTACATTTGATGCTGAAATCCTTGATATTAATATCTTTTGTTTGTGTGTCAATGTTCTCTAGAATCTAATTAAGCAATGTTTTGAGAGCATTATATATGTTTGAACAATTTGGCGGAGCAGACAATATGAGCTATTGACCTGCAAGGATAAATTGTGCTTGCAAATTCTAGGAATTCACATGTGCATGGTTCTTTGTGCTATTTCTTCTGAAATATGTGCATTTGGAAAGAGGCCTTGCTTTGTAATAATCTCTGCAAGGCTTAATCAAGTATCTGCTCATACTTTTTACTGTAATTGCAGATACAGCAGGGCAAAACGGAAGAGGGTTTAAGTTAACCAACAAAAAAGATAATAAAATAAAACAAAGACTGAGTCCTACCCAAATGCTAATAATGGAGATTATCCAATCAATAGCCTCTTGTTATGAATGAATAGGCTAAATTGCCTTTGAATGATGTAAAGATTGACAAGGCATAGATCAGCCTAATATAACTACTTACCCTAATTTGACTTCAGCAATTTGAAAGGTGGCATTGGATGGCAGTGGGGTCAAGTCAGACGTGTGGCTGGGGCCAAGTGGTGATGCCCAGCATGTCCTCGGAGCACGCACGGGGGGCTCTGCAGCTGACAGGGGTGCTCGGGACCGGTGGCAAATACTGCATAGCTCTGCTGGATTAGACCTTGAGAGGGTTTTTAGAAGAAGGAGGGAGGAAAAAGAGCAATGGCAAGGCAGAGATGGCAGCACTGCAGGGCTGTGGTGCACACTCAGTGCTGGCCCCACTCCCCAGAAAAAGTCTTGCAGCTTCAGACTAGAAAATCAGGCCATGTATCTGTTTCCCCTACCTCAAGAGCCAAGCCTGCTTAGATGCAGCTACCAGGTAGGAGCAGCTCCAACACTGGGTCTGAAGTCCAGCTTTCTCCAGCTTTCTCCATTCCCATCAGTCACAGGTATTTACTGTTGAACTGAGGATACAATACAATTACAGGAGGGAGAAGAGATCTCTGGGCACACAAGCTTGTCAAGGAGCTGGACACAAGGGAGCCCAGCACGTCAGTGCTGATGGTGACACCCACCAGGTAGGACTGGGAATACTGGGGGATGGCTCCACAGGACTTCACAGTACTGAACTGGAAACAAGTTAAGAGATTCAGCTTGGAAAACAGACACATTTTGTGTGGTGGGGGTAACTCACCCCAAACCACTCCCCCAACCCTGCTACGAGGCACAAACCTATGGCTGGAGCCATGAATGTGTCTCTGCTCCTAGAGCAGCAAGTGCAGACCTGTGGATAATGTAAAATAAAGGGTATTCTTGTGCATCATTCTTGATTAAAAGAATAGGCAGAGTTTTACTGCCAGAAACCAACCCCAGTTTCAGCCCACCCAGCACCTCTGCTCTGTTGGTCCCAAACAGCAGGAGCCCCCAGGGCTAAAGTCAAACTCCAGATGAGGGCTACTGGCCAATCCAGCCATGCTTCCAAGGAACCCTGTGCCTCCTGCCAAAATAATCAGGTCCCCACAACTGATTTCCTCACCCAGACACCGGCACGGCACCAGGAGGGTCCCATCTGTCCATGCCTGCCAAAGGATGCAGGGGGAAAAATGGTCTCAATGAGAATTCGAGCTTTTCTAACGTTCATCCAGTTTGCAGGATGGTTTTTCACCTCTTTTCCTATTAACAATGTCCTGAGGTTGTGTACAAAGGTATCCACTTTGCTTCATGCTTTGGGCCAAAGCAGCAGCAGCTCAGGGTGGTGGAAGGGTCACTAGGAGACTTCAACTCGACCTTTGCACGAGGAGAAACTTCCCTGAAGTGCAATGCTTTTATAGCATTTGGGCACCCCACGTCTGGCCTTCAGCATGGCTGGGCTCCTCCAGAAACAGCACAGTGCCATCTGTTGGCTTCCTCATCCTTAGATGGAGAAAAACCCTAGAAAGTCCTGGGAAATGGGGAAAAAAATGAGGAAAAAATAATGCTGTGTGGACTGTGGCACCTCTGTGGTCTCTGTGCAAAGGCAGGGTCTCCCCAAGCTGCTGTCTGCATCCTCTCTAACTTCTCCAGGCAGAGATGATGGGTCTGGCAGAGTAAACACTTTGCTTTTCCACCTGATGCCCGGCTTTGCATGTGAGTGGGGCTGTGGTTCTGCTCTCCTCGTGGCTCTGCTTCTCCAACATTAACGGTGACAACTCAGTCCCACCAGACACTGGGTAATTAACTACCACCACTGCCACATGCTCTGTCTCTTCCAACACATCTTCCTAGAATATTTTCCAGGTGGAAAAGCAGAATTTTTTAGGGATATGCAGATATTGCCCAACCCTGCTAGAACTGCCGACGTCCAGCAGCCCTGGACTGACGGACAGAACAGGTAAAATATATCCAGGGCTCACATAGCTGTACAATAAATCCTACATATCTGTCTTCAGCACAGCAAACCGAGCACAAATGGGCATCTTCTGGAAATGCTTCAGTTCCATGTGCTCCTGGGTAAAGGAACAAGAGCCGTCGCCCTGCCCCACCATGCCCAGGCTGTCTCGCTGTGTTTGAACTGGAAGGGCCTACGTTGAGGGGGTGGCTGGATTTATCGCCTTGCAGTGCCTCAATGCTCAGGGATGATTCAGGTTGAATGGCTCCGAACAAATGCAGATTATATTACTGCTGTACAGGATTAAGGAACGTGGCTCTGCTCTGAACGGGTTTTGTTGCATTAAAGAAATAAAGAAAAATGTCAAAAAAGCACTAAAATTTCTAATTATTTTTTTTTGTCTGATCTTTTTTTTTTAACCCACTTTTCTTATTGGAGGTGAACATTTTCCAAGTGAATTCAGAGACTGTGGGTCACAGCAAGGCACTTCCTGGGGCAGCATAGGAAGTCCAGGCTCCAGTCCTGATCCTGCCCTACCTACTCTCCTGCCTTGAATTTTCCACCTGCAAATGCAGATAATGCTTCTGTTCCACTGCACCTCATGCAAGTGGCCCAAGGCTTCATTAGTTAATACCCACAAATGGACTTGGAAGATGTAAAGTGCTCCATAAATGTTCAATACTATTATTCTTGCTACAAAGTAAGAAGTGAAAAGAGACAAGAATAAAGTTCAGTCAAAGATCTCTCTCATTACAGATAAAATATTGTCTTGAACAATGTATGGATAGGAATTTTATACCACTTCCTCCAAAGAATTCAATTATCACCTGCAGTAGTTTCGCCCACTAAATTACAGTAAGTTCACACATGTCCAAAACAAGCACACTTAGTTTGCATGTAGCCTAAGCAGCAGAGAGGGTGATGCTGAGGTGTCCCCATCCACATCTGGCTGCCCCAGGACTTGGGCTGGGGGCTCTTCACCCATCCCCAGTGCCAGGGGTGTTTTCAGCAGGAGGTCTTTGCTGCTCTCTACCCAGAAATGGCATTTTTCCACCCTGGAAAGCAAGCTGGGGAGATCCCTGTGAAGTGGCACTGTGTTATTTAATAAGCCAAGCTGGTGATCTTGGCAGCACACAGTTAAGGATGGGTGTCCTGCAGATCTCAGCCCTGGCACCGCTGCCACTGAGGATGGGTCCTGCTTTTCACATCCAGGCAGATGTCCTTGTGCTCCAGACCATGGTGCTGGGGCCTCAGTGGCCACAGGCCAGACTCTGGGGAGCCAACCTGGGGGAAGCCCAAGGCTTTTAAAATGTTCTACTTCCCCCATATTTTCAATGTCTGAGTCTATTTCTGAGCTGAACTGTTGTGCTCATTTCTGTGCTCTCCCAGGGATGAGCTGGAGCACGCAGGGGACAACCTGTACATCAGCTCCGGCCACCAGGGCATGGCAAGGGCTATATTTTTCTGGAGTCTGCTTAATAATTCACAACCAGACTCAAATCTTAAAGAAAATTTTCTGACCTGCTCCTTCACTACCACTAAAACCTCAGACATTTTAGAAATACATGAAGGGCTGCAGCATCTAGGGGGCCAAGCTGTGATTTGGGAGTAAGGATGGGGTGGACCTAAGCAAGGCAGTGACTAAATCTGTGCCTCAGTTTCCCTTCCCCATGAGATGCAGCTAACACCTATTGACCCACATGCAAAATGCTTTCCAAACTATGCATGAAAGGCCTTACACAACTAGTTATTAATATTAATAATAATAATTGTTGTTGTTACTAAGCCAAGTATAAAAATAATTTTTCAGAGAAACAAAGTGCCCTGTCTCCTGGTGATAGATTACAGCAATGCTAGAAATTACTCACAGTATGAAGCTGGTTTCCAGTCTGGTTCCTTTCAATAAATTATAGACCCAAGTCCTGCATGCGTACAGTTTACCAAAGTAAATTCAAAGCAGGCAGAAAGTGTATTCTCCCATCAATATTGCACATGATCCTTTGGGATTTTTCTTGAGAAGGACAATTTAAATATCCTCCAGCAGTCTCCCAGCACCTTTCTGGGGCTGGTGGGGATGTGGCAGGGCAGCTGGCCCTGGGCTCTTCATGGAGAAATGGGGTCCCGGTGCAAACAGGAGTCCCTGTGCAAAGGGGTCTGCATGGGGAAAGGGGGGTCCTGGTGCAAACAGGAGTCCCCTGTGAAAGGGCTCTGCACGAGGAAAGGGGGGTCCCAGTGCAAACAGGAGCCCCTGTGCGAAGGAGATGTGTCTGCCCACCCCCGGGTGCTGCTCCCACTGTGCCCCACAGCCTTACTGGGGCGGCTGCGGCTCCCTTTGCACCACCTTCTATTTTTTGATGTTCTCCCATTTTCGGGTTCCACCGCCCTTATTTATCTGCTAAACTCCTTCCAGATGGGGCGGTCGCTTCTCCTGCTTCCCTCACGCTGGCGCCGCGCGCGGTGCGTGGAGGCTGCTCACGGGCAGGTGTAGGGCAGAGCGCAGCATATGCCGCGGGTTTGGCAGCGCCGGCAGCTTCTGCGCTCGTCTCGCCGGGCAGCGCTCAGCTGGGACCTGGCGCCGCTCGCAAACACCATCTGGCCTTGGCAAGCCTGCTGCCCGAGGAGCCCTTCCCCGTGCCCGCAGCCCGCTGGATGCGGTGCGAGCCACGCTCGGCGTGGACAAGGTGCTGCAACGCCGCTGGGGACAGCGCTCGGAGAACGGCTGCGGGTAAGGGGGTTCTCTTGGTGCGAGCATGACCCCATTCAAAGGGCCTTCACCAACCTTCAACTGCACTAAACCAGCTCTGGCATCACCTCCATGGCCCTCCAGGAGAATCCCAGCCCCTCTGGCACAGGGCGCTGGGGAGGTGGCACTGGGAGGCTCCTTGGCTCCGCACAGAGCCCTCCCTGGCACCGGGTGTGGGGCTCCCGGTACCTCCTGGCGAGGCGGCGGCCTCTGCTTCTAGGCCTGAACCAGCTCAGTGCAGGCAGGAGAAAAGCCACAAATGGGAATTAGTTATGGCAGAATGAATCCCTCTGCTCAGGGGTCTGCCCTGGAAAGCTGCCCTGTGCCTCTGACCAGCACGGCGCACCTGGCAGAGGGGGGTGTTTGTGCAGCACCCTGTCCCTTCCTCCCTCTCACAGTAAGTACCAGCACTTAATAAATTTCTGCATATCTGGAGTAATGTCAAGACAAAAAGAAAAAGTAAAAAAAAAGACACTGGAATCCTACACAGCAGTCTGACACCTCCATCACACAGACTGTACAGCTACTACAGACGTGTGCAGGATATGTCCCACTCCAGGGTTTCAGGATGATCACGAGTCCATTTAGTCTGATTTTCTTGCTGCTTACACATTTTGCCTGCACCTTGACTGCAGCCCCCCCACCGTCTCCCACCCACCTCCAGGAAATCCCTGTTCCGGCCATCACTTGCAAAAAAGGTTTGCCATGACCCAAAACATGCAACGCCGAATGCCAGGCCGAAGTCTGGCTTCAAAACACCTGAGCTGTGGCAAGGAGCATTTCTGCCCTCACCGTGACACCCAGCACTCCTGGCTCTCTCGCCCAAACACAGTCACATCTTATAAATACAGGGGCAAAAGAAAGTGGCACAGGAAGCTTGTGAAGGAGGAGAGCTTCTCTCCTCTCTGTGAACAGCAAGGGACCATTTCCATCTGCTGGGACGGCCTCTACAAAGCCCAGCCATCACAGGAGAGGAAATACAGGAGACAAAACTTTTTAGCTTGCAAACACTTATTTTCTATTGAAAAAAAAGGGGGAGTTCTCCCCTTGCCTCAGCTATAGCATGATCAGGAACAGCAGCTGTTGTGAGTCAGCAGGATGATGTGTATTTTAGCTCCCAGTGGGATCCTTTCCAACTTGCTTACCCACATGAAGCCCACTTGAACAGCCTCATTTCACCAGGACCTCTCCTGCTCAGCAGCTTTTGGCCTCTGGTTTATCTCACCTGCCCTGCATTACATCTTCTTGGAGGATACAGATGAGAGGTGACTGCGTGGAGCTCAGTGGAAGGCTTGGTTTGTAAATCTGCATCCATAACTAGCACTAGGAAACACCCCATTTATGCCATTGCAGCCTTCTGGAGCTGCAGGCAGAGCTCTGGATCTTGCTCTCTCTGTCTGTACAGAGGAGGTGAGAAGGCTGCAACACCTACCGCATGGCTCTGAAGTTAATGCACCTGCAGCAAAGCAGCTGCTGAGCTCTGGTGCTCCAGGGTGCTGGCAAGGGGTGCTGGCCAGGAGGGCAACTACTGCATGCCTCTGCCATCTCCCAGAAAAACTCCCATTTCTTCCTAGCCAGGTCCACTGGAAACCAATAAAAACAACATGCATCCACACAAATGCAACGTGAGTTACTGGAAGGGACTTTTTGGTGTGAGTGCAAAGCCAAGTAATGCAACTACATGGTTTGGACCTTAGGACCCTGCGCTCCTTGACAAAGCAGCGCATCATCTGTGCAACTACACAAGAAATAAGCACACAAAGTCCTGGCTGCAGTGGAGCAGAGCATCTCACAGAGTCCATTTGCTGCCATTTGCCAGCAAATTCTGGTTGCAATCATACTGACACAAATCCTCTGCAAGACAAGTGTCAGTTTCACTACACCCATCGCTGCATCTGCCGGGGTCCTTCAGTGTACCCAAAGCTGATCCCTATTTCCCTCTCTCTTGAAGAGGAAATTGTCTGATTTCTTCCTTGCCAGATTCACTCTCCAAACTCAAGCTAAACAAAACAGGTTCTGTCAGACCCTCGTGTACCAGACACTGCAAATCCATGAGAGCAAGGCAGTACCTGCCCTGCAGATTATTCTGCACAGCACAGACATATATATGTGTGTACACATGCATGTCTGCACTACATAACTGGTTATTTTGAGTGTAGAGTAGCTTAAAGACAGGCCAACCTCAAACTTAACTTGAAGCACTTTAGCTCACAGGCCTTTCTAAGAGTGTGGCAGCCCCTCTGGGGTCTGTCTAGCCTAGAGGACACTGACAAAGGAGAAAGAAGAATGACAGATGCTCCCCATGCACAGAGGGGAATAGAGACGAGCTGAGGGGAGAGCGGGAGCCTAAAGGGAAAGGAAATGAGCGTGCATGCACACAAAGACAGGCAAGACAAAGGAAAGGGGGACAAGCAAAAGGAGCAGAGCTGGAGAAAACCACCCTACGTGCTTGGTGAGGGCTGTTTGCAGCAGCATCTCGTGCTGCTTCATGATATCCATCCGGGACGTATCTGCATCAGTGAACCAGAATCCTGACACCAGTCCCTTTGATAAATATTTATCACGCCTGGCTCTCTATCACTTCAGTTTCCACCAGATTAACCTCGATTCTTCCAACAAAAAATGCCCTGATGTTCTGCCTGACACACACACGCCGTGCTGACCTTCCTTCTCCAGATTCCCCACGGCCCTCGTTCCCGTTCAGCTAAAGGGAGAATTTGCTCTCATCAATCAGGACTGGATTTCTCCCATGCCATGTAAATAATTTAGAGGCACAAGCATCCATGGCACTGCTTATGTGCAGCCCAAACCCAGTGCCAGGAATCTTGGGAAAAGGGCCCAATAATATTGTACCAGTCCAAAGTAATTAAAGTGCATCATTACATATAAATTTGTAATTAAACACTTTAACGTAATCATCCCGCACAGCACGATTCCTGATGAATTAATTAAAAGAACTCCAGAAATTAATGTTTTACTTGTCACCATTGTTGTGTTAGCTGTAGCCGTCTCCACGACTATTCCTGCAGCATGTTGTGAAGTAATTATATAATTACTGGGGAACGGGAAGGCCCAAAGTCCCAACAGAGGAGAAACCTGAAACAAAGTGGAAATACCAACCACAAAAGGCAGAAGCAGAGCCAGTTTCCCCACCTTCAGCACCAGCAGAGGGGAGATTGTGAGAGGAGGGGTACGATGGGTTTTTCACCAGCTCCACATCGTGGATGTGTTCTCCCAGGTGGGAACACCTTTCTTGCACCCATGTGCGTGCACTCTCCCGTTGGCTCAGCTTGGCCTCCTTCATCCCATGCAAGTGTTCCTCCACCTCCATGACCTGCCCTTGGTCTGCAGAAGCAGGGTGGTCTCACCAACAACTGTCTCCCTCTATATATGTCCTATCCTATATGTGTCCAATGTCTACGTATGACCTATTTCCCTCAGTTTTCCCCACTTGCCACACTCCCCTCCTACAGCTTGGGCTTTGCTGGCTGAAGGCAGGGTGTCCTGTCAGCCCCATTCTCCATCCATTCCTCCTTCCACCCAATCTCCTAAAACACCTCCTTTGTGCCCTGTATTACACTGGGCTCTTGTTTCCTTTCTCCACCTGCATGGTGGACACAGCTGAACAATTTGTTCCCCCCAGCACCACCAACATCCTTCTCATCTCAACGGCTTGGCCAAAGCACCACCAGCAGCACGTCCCCCTCTCCCAAAGGGACCAAGGCCCAGGGCGTGCCTCCTGCAGCAGCGAAGGGGTTAAGGCTGGACTCAAATTGAATCATTGGGCTGCAGCGGGCTTGGTGCCCACCCACCCGTCGGTGTGTGTGTGCATGAATATATCTACACACAGCATGAGGCTCGCTGGCTGAAAAATGCTCCTGGGGCTGTGTGGCACAAGGTACTCCTGAAGCACCAGAGCCTGTTGCAAAGAAAATGTATAGATACATGTATATACAAGCCCAAAGGTGCACCCATCCTGCCGTGGGAGCTGGGTCCCCATCAACATGTGTGGGAAGGAGGGATGCTCAGCCGGCTGCAGCAGGTGGCCAGTGGCACGGAGCCACTTCCAATGCCCCTTCAGCAGGGTTGCCCTTGTTTTAACAGGATTTCCAGCACCACCCAGATGTGTGACTTCACATCTACTTTTGCTACCAGGTCTGCTGACAGCTCCAGCCACAGGGACTGTCAGATAAGGGTCCACACAAGAGGGGATCCCAAGGTCAACCTCCCCCTTTTCCCACCCTGTGAGCTGGGTGTGGAGCAGAAGGGGTGTCATAGTGACTGCAGTGTGTGCTGCGTAACAGCATTGACTCTCCTTAAAAACATTTAAACTGTGTCTGCAGCACTCAGTCTATATTTCAAAGTTCCCAGTAAGGCAAAGGTTTTCCTGTTGTGTATTTTCCATGAACAATATACCAACACCAGTCCCTATTTCTCCTTGTGACCCAGGAATATCCACTATTATCCTGGGCATTATCTCTGGTCTCACCTGGATGCACCAACACTGCCACATCATGACAAGTCTCTGTTTCCAGCCTGTACCTTGGTGTCATGGCAGCTGGTAACTCTGGGGTTTTTCTTCCCATTATTTTCTACTCAGCCAAAAAAACCATGTAATACAGCTCAGTTTTACAGTGAAGAGGCCAGGGGATCAGGCAGACTGGGGAAGGTTTGGAAGAAATGACAGTGCCTTCTGGATGAAGTACAGGATGGGGACCCAGCAACACCCCTGTCCTGGCAATGGGACTCGTGCAGCATGTGAGTCTGTTTCCCCATCTAGATTATGCTTAATTGGGGCTGTATTAGTTAACATTTGTACAGTTCTTTGAAAAAAGGAAAGTGTTAAAGGCTTAAATACTGCCAGTGGGAACAGATCAACAAGATTTCTAACTCTTCTGAAAAATTAAAGCTTTTGCCAATTAAGCTGGCAAACGCATGGATGTGAATCTAAAAACCTCTCGAGCTTGAGACCAAGACCAAAGCCTCCTGAGAACAGCCTCTCCTGGCTGCTCCTCGCACTCCTCCTGCTCACCCGTGTCAGAAATACACCAAGTATCTGGGCTGGAGGCCTTTTCAGCAGACACATGCTTGAAATGTAACTAGGTTACAGATATAACTGCAGTGGAGCTACCGCCCTGGACATTTAAATGGACACTATTAATGTGCAGATAACGTCTTCTCCTGCACTGCTTGAATTGGTATTGCAAAAATGTCATAGTAAAGAATAATTTCCTTTAATTTTGCAATCAGCCCTGTAATTTGAGTTGCAGTTTTGATGCCACAAGCTACGGATGATCCCCGTATCATCATACGCATTGTCTGCACCTGGGGGATACCTACAGCTTCAGGGGTTAAATCAGGGCTTCCAAGTCTGCTCTGGGCTGTGCCTCTGCTCAGGGTGTGAGGTTATGCTCTCTTGGATGACACCAGGATTTGAGTGCAAAATTTCATGGAAGGTAAATAATCTGCACACCCCATGCAGGTGCTCTTTTGAGGCAGATTTGCAAACTGAGCTGATGATCAGCAGCACAGAGACAAAGACATCAGCAATAAACATGGTTTGGCAAAGAGGAAGGGCACTGCCTGTTCACTGCACGTGCTTGGAGAGGGACATGGGCTTCTCCAGAGTCACGCAGGCTGAAGGACAACAAGGTGGTGCAAAGCAGCCCAACATATGATGATTGATGGTGAAACAAGTCATTCAACACCTGAACGTTCCCTTCCAGGCTAACTTCTACCCTGGGATGTCCCCACCGACTTGGGTTCAGCCATGCACAGCTCTTGGTTTCTCACCTGAAGAAAAAACCCCACACCATACCTGTATGATGTGTGTCCATCCTCTCAGGATGCAGCCCTGGGCCTTTGGAGAGGCGTTGTCAGAGATGTGCAGCGTGGGCATTGCTCTGTGGGCCCTGAGAGGGAGCATTCACCCACCTCTGCAGTGCGCTTGTCTCCAGTGGGAGGATGAGGATGAAGGACACACTGGGAAGAAGCACATGCAACACAGAAAGCACAGGAGGTTTTACTCACATGCACAGCCCCTGGGCAGATGCCGACGTGGGAAGGCACCCATAGTACTGCATGAATTGTGAAAACAAGAAGCCATCAAATACCCTCCATGGATGAGTAGAGCGGGAACACGTGCTGCGACGCGCATGTGCCCAGGCAGAGGCACCTGAAGCAAAGTCAAAGGGAACCTGGGCAGCAGTTTCTGGGGAAGCCATTTATCCCTTGGGCTCTGACCTTGGTGCACACCTAGCGCTGCCTCCACAGAAAGCCACGGCAAAACACCCATTAGAGCCCAGCGGAAGGAGGCACCGTGTACACAGGAGTCTGGAGATGCCAGCTCAAACCTCTGCTCTCCAACCTGAATTAAGTCACTCGGTGTTCCTGTGGGAGTAGGAATAACCTCAACATCATTTCCTCAGCATGGCTGAGCTGGGGTGCAGCCTGGAGGGGCTGCTCTGTCCCTTCCCTGCCACTAAGCCCAGGAAAGGTCCAGCTCATGGAATTAGGACCCCATTCTTCACCCTTCCCCGGTCCCCAGTGGAACAATTTACCTTTCGGAGCAAGTCCAAGATATTAATTAAGATAAATCTACCTCAATTTTGAGATTCTCTTATCATGTAATTTATCAAAATTATGTTAATTATTTCTGTAGGGCAGCAAAATTATTACCTCTTCCATGTCTGATTTGTATTAATATTCATAATTTAATAATTCAGCATCCAAGCCATCTGGTTTGGGGAGCCACGCTCCTTCCCCTCCCTCCGACAGAGCCAAAACGCTCCCACCTTCCGCTCCTGCGCCTGTCCAGGCAGCTCCCAACAGCTCCCAACCAAAACAGTGTCACCAGCTCCTGTCATCATGGGTGGTGGTGTCCCCCCAGGTGCCATGGAAGGATCCCAATCCCCTGGGGATGGAGAGCAGCTCCTTCCCCTGCGCTGGGTCGAGCCTCTGTCACCGGCGCTGTCTCAGCCCGGCAGGTGAGCACAGCTGAATTGACATTTTCCACACTTTGTGATTTTTACACTGTAATTTGACATAATTAATGCCTACATTACTGCTGATAATTTAGCTAGTTAATTAAACTCGGAGGAGATAATTAAGGAGAGGCTACTGCTTGGACTGCTAATTGTTTTTGTCATTATTTTAGGGGCCCGACAGCTGCTGGCTGAGTCATCCTCCTCATCAGCTGATGGCCGCACGTGACGGCGGTGCCGTGGGTGCCAGGCTCGGGGTGCCCAGCGGCCTGACCCACCGTGGCCTGGCCGGGAGCCAGCGCCCACCGGCACCGCGCCGCGCAGATGGTGCGCGGGGGCTCTGCGAACGCACGGCCCCGGAGCTGCTCCAGCTGAGGGCAAGCGCCCCACGTTTAAGGGCTGGGAGAGAAGTGGAGAGAGATGGCAAGAGGCGTTTGCCAAGGAAGAGTTGAGCAATGGACAGGAAAGCAGCACTGAGCGTTCCAGGGAGGGCAGGTAGTGAGGATGCTCAGGTCATCAGTCCATGAAATGCCCCAGGCTTATTCTGCAAAGAGGATCCCGGCACGCTTTGGGCTCACACAGGAGCAGAGACGCCGGCCACACAGCCAGCAGGAGAGCAGAGTCGAGGTCTGCAATTCCCTGTGCAGAAGTTTCAAGTAGTTTCACTTCACCCAAAGTCCCCAAAGACTTCACCCAGCTCCTCTAAGCACCTGACACCGGATCAAGTTCAAAATGCTTTCATGATTGTTTCTCTTCCATACCAGGCCACTTCTTCCTCCACCCTTCTCAGCAAAGACCCAAACCTGGGGTGGGAGCAGAGGAGCCCGTATCCTGTGGCCAGTCGGGAGCTTGCAGAGCACACCCTGGCCATTCCCCATCCCTCCCCACAGCCCAGTGCGAGGAAGGCATCTTGAGGGACAACCGTGACCTTATTCCTGTTCCGTAGCAGCTGGAGCAGCTTTGTCTGGTCTTCCTGATGTGCAAAGCCCCCACAGCCTCCCCAGCCCATCTAGCAGCACCACCCCATGGCCCTTGATGGCCAGCATCGCTCCCCACAACCAGCAGCCCCGCCAAGTTGTTCGTTGCTGGAGATTTCTCCCCACCCTCTGGCTGCTGGCGAGCTCAGTGCTCTGAGCTGGAGGTCAGCTTGACATCTCAATCCAGAGATTAGGACAGACACTGGTCATTTCCCAGTTCCGGCAAACACCCTTCAAATAATTTGATTAATCAATTTAACCCCACTTGACGCAGTTGGCATCCTCCAGAATCAAATCCTCTGCTGAAATGCTGTGTCAAAAAACCCCATAAATCTGCTGTGAAGGTTCAACCAAGCATGGACCAAAGCAGAAGCCGGTACTCCAGAGGCTGTGCACTGGGTTGGCTAAGTACTCCCTCTAAATATCTCTACAGCCAGCAGTCAGAGACATATGAGATGTGTAACAAATTGCACAGGGACTGCTTTCCTTCTCTCACTGTCAGAAGGAGATTTTTTTTTCCCCTCCTGCATTTCTATTTATCACAACACAAAAAAGAAACGTGCCAAAAGGGTTTTATATTTTCACTTGGAACAACAACGTTTGGACAGCCCCAAGGATAGCAATTGTAGTAATCATGAAAAAGTAATACTCTGCGCTTCTGTAGTCCTTTTCATCCAAGCATCTCACAACACTTTGCAAACATTGGCCCTGATCCTGCGGGAACCCATGCACATGGATTATCCTATACAGGAATTTATTCCGCTGGGTTCAGCAAATCGGGACCTCGTGGCTCTGTGGGGCTCTGGAGTTGCTCACCTCCACACTCAGCGAGTCAGCTGCTCCTCCAGCACTCACAGGTGCATTCTGAGGTATTTGTTGATATTTAAGTCTGAGCTCCTGGAGTCAGGGGATTGTGTTTCCATTATTCAAACCTCTCTATTTTGTCATCTCAATGTAATACCTACAACAGGAACCCTAAAAGACCAGAAAGCAAAAGAAAAATAAGACAAACCAAACGTACTTTTTACAGCTTGGTGCTTTTTTACAGGCTCATCTCTCTTTGGAGTCGTCCTTCAGGATTTCTGTGCTTATTTTCACCAGAAGAGAGCAATTCCTGCACTCCAATATTCATAATCGAATAAACCCAGCAGATCTCAAACTGCTCAGGGAAAACTATGGCACGGAGAGCAATTTGCCAAAATCTGCAGCAGTGAAAAGAATAAACTTCAAACATCCTTGTTCCCAGTGCCTCCCCCTGCCAGAAGAGACAACCACAGCTTGACACCTCCACGGAGGACACGCCATCGCTAACGAACCCTCCTGCCACCACGAGGCAGGGGGAGACAATTAGCATCCCCCGCCCTGCAAGGCTATTGCTACGAGAGTGGTTTCCTTTAAGCCTGAAGAGGTGGTCTCTTCCTCTTCACACCCCAAGCCTGGCCTCATCAGGACACCAGATTCATCACAAGCCTAGGGACAATGGTGGTTCTGCCAAGCCATTGGCAGTGCATCATCAGGACAGCCTGGCTGAGCAGGAAACGCTGTCCCGTGGAGGCTCCCAGACGGCACCTGGGGCTTCGTTGGGGAACATGAAGGTTTTTACAGCTGTATTGGGTAGTGTTGTCCGAGATGACCAGGGCTGATGGACCCTCAGGGATGTTTTCTGCTCCTGCAAACCACGAGGCCTCCTTGTGCCCCAATTCCTTCCTTTGCTAGGAAGAACATACTTAACACCACAGCCTGTGGTTAAAATCAGCCAAATTTCAATCCACCCTTTAACCTCTCTGACCTCTGTGCTATCTTCCAGAGAAATGAATCTCTCATATCTGCCCAGTCCAACATTTTCATCCCAAAATAGAGAGTCTCAGCCTTGCTTTCCCTGACCCCCTTTTCCTCCAATACTCCCGTGCAGGCTCACACGTGAACATGCGGAATGGGCGCCCTTAGCACTGGAGGGGAGTGAGATGAAGGGAAGAGCATTAGGTGGAATGAGAGACAGCAAAAGCACAGCCATATCAGACGTCTCCAGGCAAGATAACACGATAAATAATCAATCAATCCTTACAAAATCCTTAAGTGCTTGATGTATCCTCCTGCAAATTGAATCACTTCTCCTACCAGGAAGTTCTTTCTTGTAAATAAATGAGAGCAGAAATGGCCCATATTGAAAAATAATGTTGTTAAAACCACTGATTAAGTTTTACACAAGCATATGAGAGCAAACTAAAAGGTTTTAGCTTTTTAATTTAAGAAATGAGGAATATGATATAATTTCAATTTGTGATGAGATAAGATGTTCTCGATATTGTGGCTTCAATTGGATTATATCCTAATGTACTTTTATAAAGTGTCAGGCTAGCTGCAGATTAAGGTATGTGTGTAATATTCTTTATTAACAATTTAATGGACTTGCCTTCACTCTATCCATCTTAATCAGTGTTTCCAGTCCACCTGGGAGATCTAGTTAGTGCAGAACCTGAAACTCCAACCTGATGAAAGAGGGAACTCAGTGATCCGTCAGTGTCAAAAACAAGAGGGAAGCACTGATAAAAGACTATCGAGGATCATCTTTAACCTCCTGTCATCAGCACCACTCCAAAAGCTCTCAACAACCGCTCTTAGGAGTCACTCAACGAGACATATGCCCTCCTCAGACCTGTATCCTTCCCCTGCCAGAATATTAAAGGGACTTTTGGCAACAGGCAGGACTTCCCAGCTCACAAAACACAGTTGCCTGATCTCAAGGGACCAGGTACTATAATCCTATTTTACAGTCAAACGCCAGTGCAAGAGCAGCCTCGATGTGTGGACTCTTCCAGCGCTCGTCCAGAGTCTCTGCTCTGGTGCTTTGACACTTCCATCTCATTTCCCCTCTGAAATTTATTCATGACTAGTTTGTATATGCATGTTCTGGTATCCACGTTGGCCTTTAGCTTAACTAGCTCTTCTCCTTCCCCTGTGTTTATCTGCCTCTGCAATCATATCTCCTCTCAGCCTTCGTTTTGTTAGGCTAAGCAAGCTCTGCTTGTTTAGTCACCTCTCATAAAGGGGCTTTCTGACAACTTCCCCTCTCTCATGACCCCTCTCTGCACCTCTTCCAGTCTTCCAGACTGTACACAGCACACAAAGTCCCTCCCTGCTCCTAGTGCACATTTTTCATCTCCCCTGGAAAAGCCACCTCTCCAGATAGCTCCAAGCACCCTTTTATTTAAGCAGCCGCTTTCCCTGCTGGCTCCTGCTCTCCAAGCACCCACCTCTCCCACCTTTAGGCACCCCAGGAGGGGGTGAGTCCTCCACCCCAATCAAGGGCTTTCACGCTGCAGGTCTTGGTGAGAAATTGCTATTTCACACAGACGTCAACCCACCACGGGGTGAGGGGGATGGCTCGCGATACACAGCGCGAGATCTCACCACGCGCCCGTACCCCGCCTCCCTGCTGCTCAGACTGCCATGTGCATGCACAAACAGCCACTTGGTGCACGAAACCAGCAGCAAGAGCCTTGTAAATAATTGCCAATCGGGGGGAAAAAAATATGTATATACATCTCATCTCCTTTAATTCCCTTGCAACGCGCCGATTCTGCAGGGCTGGGTCGGCCGTAGCTGCAGGTGCTCCTGGACGGGGGAGGTGCACAAAAATGAAGTTGTTTGTGGCTTTTGATTCCATCCCTGGAATTATTTACAGCTGCAGGCAATATTAAACTATGTAGAGCAAGTGTCCTCATTTACATGCTAATTCATTTATACCCTCTGGATTGATTTCTCCAATTCATTTTCAGCCCACTAACTCTTCTGATATGAATTATATTATCACCTCCCGAACGGCAGCAGGGAAATGTGACGAAGCCACCCCAGCTTTTCTGATCTCTAATTGCCCTCGCTGTTAGGAGCTGGCGTGGCCAGCTGCAGCTTTGCCTCCCGGCTACCAGCACCCAGCTTCCTTCCATCTCCTGGAGAAAAACTGGCGGTGTGGCTCGGAGAGCCAATCATCCCACCTCCATCATTCAATCCTGTTCTGGGGAAGACCCAAGTGAGCAGACCTTGGGCTTGCTGCCTTTGGAAATCATTCCCTCTTTCTGCCCAGGAGGAGGAACCACCTCATTTTGGAGAGCAAAACTGAAGTCCATCTGTGTTCTGCAGTGGGAAGTCGTGGAGCCGTAAGGAAATTGAATTAATCCTTGGCTTTCCAAGGGCTTTTCTGAGACCTCTCAGCTTTTCACAGCAGCCTCACACCATACCTGGCAGACACGACACATTCCCAGTTCTCCCTGCCTTTGGAACAAGGTACTCACCAGTGGAAAGGACACAGTGCCCAGGGGATGGAAAAGAGTGGGGAATTCTGTCCATAGGTGGCCGCAGCTGGAAGTAGCAGGGCTTTTCTGTCATCGCTGTCGCTGATGGATGAACATGGATGAGGTGTCCTTCTCCAGGAGGCATATCCAAACATATTGGCCCACCTCTCTGGAAGACCTGGCTGAGATCTGCCAAGGCAACAGTAGAGAAAGGAACCGCCTCCTGCACTGACTCTATCTAAGCAGAAGGGTGAGTCTCCAGGACACCAACCAGACAGGAAGGAGGGGAGAGATCCCATCAGCAAACGGAGGATGCAGGGCACAGCGGAGCACTGCCCATCTCCTCACCTCCCTTACAACAGTTACAAAGTTGTGCAGAAGCTTAAACCTCAGCTTTGATAATGGGGGTGGATTTCAGCAGTCAAATATCTCATTGACTAACCATGACACCATTTTTAGTCCTGGACCAATACACGGGCCAGATTTTGCTCAGAAAGACCATTGAAACCCTGCCCACCACAGAACAGGCCCTTTCACTGTTATTCCTCACAAGGTTTCAGTATTTGATTTCTTGTTTTTTAAAAATACCTTTTTTTTTTTTACAAACTTTGACAAAACAAAGAAACATTGGGCTTAATATAACTCTGTGTTCCGGGATTGTCCCTTGATCTGTGGCATGGGATGATGCCCCTTTAGCAGAGGACATCTTCTCTCTGACTCAGTGTTTCAGCATGGACTTCATTGCAAATTCAAAGTATGGGACTGGGATATTGTCCCTCTGCAGAGTGCTCAGAAATCCAGATGGATTTCATCAGTCCTGTAGCAGGGGCAAATACACCTCCTTGAGCTTGAGCTGTGGCAGAGCACCTCTGTGTATATCCTCCAGATATTATGCCAATGCTTCACTGGTTATCAAGGTGCAAACCCAGCTGACCTGGGCAAGTGAGCAGCTGAGGAACCCATCAAGAAGATGCTCAGCTAAACAAAATGCCTGAGTCTGGGCCATTGTTGCTCATGATGGACAGATGCTTCCCTCACCCTGTGGCCCAAAGAGTTGTTCAGCACAAAACCCAGCTTATGGGATAGACACCAACACTGTGGTACCTATAGAGACATCCAAATACACGTGACATTTAGTGTTTTGAAGACTTCTAGATGCCTTCCTACAGCCTAACTCCTTCCTTGCTCTCACACCCAGCATCTCATTTGAACACATAGAGGGACCAGAAGGTCCAGGACTGTTGGAAGTTAAATGGGACCATTTCACCTCCAAAATCCTGAGCAAAATGAAAGCTATAGGGAAATGAAGAATTTTTTTCTGGCTGGCAGGGAAAGGACAGCTCTTTGTTCCTGATTTACACCATCTGAAACAATTAACTTGTGAAAGCAGAGACACTGTTCCCCTTGGCATCCAGTGTTTATTATGCCTCAGACCACTTCAAATGAGCACTTGAAAAGGAGAGGGAGCCCCTCTACTTCCTGATCACATGAGGGAGGGAGAAAGTTGTCCTAAATGGAACAACAGACTGTCCCTTCTTAATGCCACTTCAAAGCTCCTCGGACAAGAAAATTGATAATTGCGTCAAGTACAGTTTTTCTAAACTTCATCATTTAGTGCTGAAAACTGGGCTATTGAATTCATAGAGTTCTTTGATCAAGACCAGTTAATTAAGTTATTCCCTTGATATGACTCTTATCACTTTAGTGCCAGACCTACATCACACTTACGCAATTCACACAGTGGCTTTGATATGCATCGTGTAAGCTTCCCAGACCATAATCACTCTGTTTCTATAGATATTCTGCCACCTTACCAGTTTCACCAATAGGATGGGCTATAGGCCAGCTATTAAGAGACTGTGCAATCCACAAAGCTCCTGGACAAAAACAAGGGAAGTTATAAATGGACTGAATATCACCCAGTGATTTCTTCTAGGACATATAATTCCAGTTACAAACTCTCAGTGCTTCCCCGTCTCCTTTATGAAATACATCCAGCAATATTGATTAAAAGTACACAACTATATTTATTTTACCCTCATCAGCAAGACATTTGAACTCAATCCATCCTTTTGCTGTTCTATTGCAATGACATCATACTTAAAGTAGAAAAGATGGCAAAATTGAGTGTGAATTCTAAAATACAACACACCCTTCACTGCACCACGTCACAGGCATCTCTGTTTAAGCAGTTTTTCCCTAATTTCTCCCATCCATTCCCCTTCTCACACCCCCATGATCCTCTTCTGTCCTCACATCTCTCACAAAGGCTGTCCCGTGGTCTCTCCTTGCCACAGCGAATGGTTTCTCTATCCCTGTGCAGCTTTGAGTGACTCCTGTCATTCCTTCCCACCTGATACGCCCTGACCGTTCATCTCCACAGCCTTCCTTCAGTCACTCTCTGTTCCTGACCAACCATCCAGGGGCTTGTTTAGTAAATCCTCCTCCTCCACACTTCTGCTTTCCACAGGAGAGTGACAAGCTCCAATTTAGGTCTCCACAGTTTTCTTCGGGCTTATCCCCTTAAACCGGATTAGCGAACGTCTTAATGCCAGTGACACCAGTCACAGCTCACCATCTGATCCTGCCTTTCAGGATTTGCTGTGTCTATGCACTTTCCATTGCTAAACTAGATCCTGTGATCTTTACTTCCAAGGTCTCCAACTCCCTGTCACTGTCACCCTGCCTGGACTGCTAGTTATACTCTTCATTTCTAGGAGATGCCCAGATCTCCTCCTCCTTTCCTTACTCAACACCTCCAGCAGCTGAACTCTTCTAACTCCCTGACAGCCTTTGTGCTTTCCCTGTTTTGATACCTACAAGTTTCTCTTCCAGACCATCTCCACTTCGAGACACAGCTCTCCCCCCCACCCCCCCGAAAACTCATGGCACTGTTTCCTTGGGCCTCTTTTTTCTCTAGTATCACAGACAAAATCTTGAGTCAAACAATTCAAGGCTTCATTTTCACTCATCTGACCCCTTCCTGTATTGAACCTGCCTGCGGTCTCCAGTCTGGCAAGACCCAGCCTCAACATCTCTGTCCTCTGGACTTTGTCCACTCAAACTCAGAACTTGTTCCCCACCACCTTTTACACACAAACTCGCCCACGTGATGACTCCTCTTGCCTCTTTTAAACCCCTTTCACAGACTCACATCCTTCCCAAACCTTCTGTTTGTGCACTCCTTCATTCTCCACCTATTTCCATCCCAAGGCTTAGATGCCACTGCTGTAGCTCCCTCCGTCAAGGAGCTCTGAGCAGTTGCACCAGAAGTCCTTTTCCTCCCACCTCCATCGCTTTGCCCCAAACCAGCTCTTAAACACATCACGATCAAACAAAGTTTGACAAAAACTGTCTGTCCTAATCACCTCTGACTTTTAGCTTGTCCCCTGCTCTCCAGGTGGAGGTGAGGGACTCTCCTTAGCCCAGGAAAAGAAGTATTACAGGGCAAGGCCCAGCCTGCAGCTCCTGAGGACATTCTGTACGTGCCACCCACTTGTGACTAAGGGGGGGAGATGGTGTGATCTACAACTTTCCATCACGGTCCTTCCTTGCTGGGATGTGATGGAGGAACCACTTAGAGGAGCGTGGAGCAAAGGCAGGCAATTGTAGACTCCAGCTTCTGGCCCAGTCTCCCCCATCACACCCCACCAATGGCTCCCTTGGGTCCCCAGCTCATTGCATGATGCAAAAAAAAAGTCATGCCCTCCTTATGGATCAAACTTTCCCTCCCTGCACACGTTCCATTTGTGCCCTCCTAAAATAAAACCCCAACCAAGAAGAGTCACCAGCTGTAGTCCAATTTCAGACTCTAAGGCATATCTGGAGCCAATTTGCAATGCGCTTACTCTTAAAATCGCCCTCCCCTGTGACGCTTGACAGCTCCAGACCACAGTCCTGCTCTCAGCTCCGAAGGAAAAATGTTTTAATTTGTCACAAACCAATTATAGCGTCTCATCTATCCCTGAATTACTCATCATGGCTACAGTCTAGGACAAAGGGCCCCTCTGAGAGGAGATTAGACATGGATATTAACAAGAGAAAAAGTGTCCACTGTCTCACCTTGCTGGGGACGCGGCTTCCAACGAGACAGGAAAAGGAAACCCCTCCTGACTGACAGCTGGAGGGAGGGCTCCCATCCCACAGCAAATCCCTCGTTTCACGCGGAAGAATAGTCACGACACACTCTGTATTCAAATAATATCCATGCATGGCAGATAACGGAGCCACGGCTGGCAGAGCTGCAACGTGAATACAAATAACCTTCGCCTCCTCGGTTGCTCCCGTAGACACGCTGCCACCGTGCCCCAGCGTGGCTGAAGGGCTGTCAGCACGGCCTGGGGAGGAGCGTGGGTGCTCCAGTGGGTGCAACTGCCTCGTCTGAGCTCCACGTGCCACCCCTGTGAGGAAGGCCCTTTCCCTCCAGCCTTGCACTAGGCTGGAATGCCCTCTCCAGCCTCCTCCTCCCAACACCAGCTGCCAGGTGTATTTGCTGGGCACACAGGGCACATCAGCGTCCTTCTGAATTTTTGCTTTTGGCCAAAGGTAGTTCTCCAGGCCCCAAGTCCCTCAATATCAGCCCTCCATCGTTTCCATCCCAACCCCAAGGTGACCAACAGAGGGCCATGAAGATGATGAGGGGACTGGAGCATTTGTCTTACATGGACAGCCTGAGTGAGCTTGGTCTGTTCAGGCTGGAAAAGAGAAGACTGAGACCTTATCAATACCTATAAAAATCTAAGGTGCAAGTGTCAAGAGGATGAGGCCAGACTCTTCTCAACGGTGCCGAGCAACAGGACAACGGACAACAGGCACAAACGGGAACACAGGAAATTCCACCTCAATATGAGGAAAAACTTCTTTACTGTGAGGGTGATGGAGCACTGGACCATGTTGCCCAGAGGGGTTGTGGAGTCTCCTTCTCTGGAGATACTTAAACCTGCCTGGACACAATCCTGTGCAACCTACTCGAGGTGAACCTGCTTTAG
This sequence comes from Dromococcyx pavoninus, assembly GCA_033558185.1. Classification (NCBI taxonomy): domain Eukaryota; kingdom Metazoa; phylum Chordata; class Aves; order Cuculiformes; family Neomorphidae; genus Dromococcyx; species Dromococcyx pavoninus. Next base: position 182,522 of record JAUMJL010000969.1, read on the forward strand.
TGGAGGAGCTGGACTGGATGAGCTCCAGGGGTCCCTTCCAACCCCAACCATTCTGTGATTCTGTGACTCTGTGATTACGCTTCACCACAACAGCCAAGCCTGGGGTGTCACCTTCCATGCTGAGACACAGCCTTGAGGATGCTTTTGATCTGTTCTGTCTCCTGAGGAGCTCGGGTACTGATACAAGCTGGAAACAGGATGTGAACACTCAAAAGCAGCACCCAGAATTCTCACAGGCAAGAGGCAATTTGCATTTACAGTCCCAACCACAACGAGCCCCAGCCACTTAACTCAGCAGTAGGGATGAAAAGCTGGAGGCAGCACTGGCCTCTCAGTCAGCTGGATAAACTGGATGGGTTGCTGCTCCGTGTCAAGTTGACTCCAGGCATCTGAGGGCAGCCACGATGCTCCCTTCCTCCCCGTGCTTACTGCAGATCAGCTTCTTCCTTGGATGAAGAGGGAGGTGATGAAAGCCAATTTCCCTTTGTGCTCATGGCGAATAATTTGGAGAATTCCCCTTGTTTACTCAGAACCGTTAATGATGCGTCAGAAATTACCTCCGAGATTGTAATTAAAGAAACTGGCAGAAGAGAGAGACACACACACCCCCCTGCCTAATCACAGCTTCATCTGCAAGGCCTTAAGTGCTGGGGCAGACAGCAGCCTTCCTGTCACCCCAAGCCTGCAAAGGGACCCCCGAGAATCTCCTAAACAACAGAGGTTCAGAGGCGCAGCCCCCAGGCCCTGTACAGCCCCTCACACTCCTCTTCAGCTACAAAGACAGCAGTGGTGGCACTTGGGAGTATCCAGGAGTTAGCAAGGCCATGAACCCAACCGGAGACCCACAGGAAATGAGTGGGGAAGCTCAGCCCCCTTAAAACCATTTTGGAAGTGGAGCAGCTGACCTAGCAGAGTAGTTAAGCTCTCAGTCATCACTGAAATGCAGACACACAGCAATGTAACAGTCAGCCCCCTGCTAGCCTGACCTCGGAGCTCGGCGTCTGATGGGGCTGGAGCAGAGCACATTCCTTACCCGTGGAGAATGGAGTGGAATTTGATTCCTGTTCAGTTACAGGAGGGTGCCTGGGCTGCCTGATCACTCAGAGGTGACCACTACGGACAGGCAGCTGAGAGCTGGTTTCCCTTTGCCTCCCTCCTTGCTCAGTCCCAAGGCCAAGTCCTCCTGCATTGCTCCTGGAACACTTCCATGGGGCAAGCAAAGCAGGGAGAGCAAACAGGGGTCGGGAGGGGGAATCGGCTCAGAGCAGCCAGCTGGAAAAAAAAGCCATTCCCTCGCTCCACTTTAGCCAATGGCTTAGCTCGTCCAAGGTTCATTTCAAGCCTTAGATTAGGAAAGTGGTGAAAATGAAAATCCTCTCAGTCCCAAATTCAGGGCAGAGGAAGGAGGAACAAGCTGGGTTGTCCTCGTGTTCACAACCAGTGGCTGGCTGGGTGTGCAGGACCTGTGGTGCTGGGCAGGCTGTGCAGGCTTGGTACCAGCAGCCCCTGGCCACGAGCAGGCAGTGCTCCATCAGTACAGACAAGAGTCTGGGTCTCTGGGCAGGATCCGTTTGGATCACTACTCCAGTATTTATCTGCTCATCTTTGGTGAAGAAAGAGCTGAGGTCAATCTTGGAGTCAGCCCATGACCTCCCATTCCTGGCACAGCAAGGAAGGCTGGGGGCTCTCTCTCCATCCTTGTTCTCAATATTTCTCCATTGAGAACACTTAAACCTTTTAAACCCACATTGCATTTTCAGATGCACTTTATATCCCCTAGACCACAGCTACCACCTCCAACAGACTCCAGATCAGAGAAGCAGCAGAGTTTTCCCTTCAAAACCACTTCTTGGAGGCAGGTAAGCACACAGCAGGTGTAATAAGTGCCTGCTTTCAGGTAGCAGCTGACCTGCCCACAAAAGCAAACCCTATGGCAGGTCAAACCATGCACTCACAGCCACTGCAGAGCCCTGGGGGTTGCAGTTTAAGCACCTTGTGATCACGTTCCTCTCCAGACCCATGTCCTGCCTGCCTTGGAGTTCTGGGAAGGTTAAACTGGTCCATGTCTCCTGGAGAGGGACTGGATGAGTCTGGACAACACTGCCACCCCCGAATCCATACAGATTACACTTCTCTGAGTTGGATAATTTGAGCCTGAAAAGATAAAAGCCCAGCAATAATAACATCCTGGCACAGCTGTAGGAGGGGGACCCACTTATTAGGAAGAGTATTTCTCTCAGCTGGCACCCATACAGGTAGGTTTAATTCTGGCTGCTAATGCTCAGGCCTGGAAGAGGAGTTCTCCTCCCTCCTCTCATGTCTATGCACAGCCCCAGGAAAGAAAGAGCTTCCCAACGACCAGACCAGGATGGTGAGGCACAGCCCCTGTGGTCAGCATGTCCCCCAAAAGCAGCTCATCTTCCCCTCTGGGTGAGCAAGGGCCAAAATGGAGCAAAGGGTGTGGTGACAGTGCTTCCATCAGTGTTTTACCTGACGAAATCGTGGTTCTCCCATTTGTCTCACCAATGCCTCAGCAGCAGAGCAAGTTCTGCCTCTTGTCTTCTCCTCCAGACTGCTGGTCAAGGCTTGGGAACCCACAAGGCTTAGGGACATGTGTGATGTTACAGCAGCAAGGGGGAAAACACACTTATCTGAGAGCTGGGAGGAGTTCCACACAAACTAAACCACTGATTAACTCCTTGGTGCTGCAAGCTCTGGGCAGGGGAGCCTCTCCAACACAGGTATGCCAAGCTCCTGCTACCACTCACAGCTCCAGAGAGAGATTGTCAGTGCCCACAGCAACCAGGGCAGCCCATGCCCAGTAAGCTGCATCCAAACTTGTGCTGGGACTCTGAGATTTGCACCAGCAGTTCTTTATTGGATAAAAGCAGATGCAGGTACAGGGTGACCCACCGCGTGGCACGCGTTGCAGGCACCAGGAAGCCCCTCGGGCACTTGGTATCTCACTGAGCACACCCTGCGGTGCCCAGGACAGGCTGCCTGGGACAGAGAGTCCCACTGCCACCTCGTGGGTAAGGGACGCATCGCCTCTGCCCTGCCACCGGGCACAGCGGGCGGCAAACCTCCTCCCGGCAAAATCCCAGGCTCTGCTGGAGAACAGCGCCTGGGGAAACGCCAAAGCACCTGGCCTGGAGGGCAGAGGGAAGCACAGTGAAGCTCACACATCCCAGAGCTAGAGGCATCATGAATTATTCTCATCCCTCCCTGCCTGTCTTCATCCCTGTTCCCCAGGTTGGCTGGGAAGAGAGGATGCTGCCATCCACAGCAGATGCCTGGCTGCAGTCACTCTGGACAGAAGAAGAGCACAAAGACTGCCAACAGCCCAGGACCTGCTCATATTCTGCTTGTACTCTCCTGATGCCACCAATGTGAACTGCAGCACCCCTTGAGGGCGCTGCCTGTCCAGGAATAGAGCCTCAGGAATGTTGGTCCCATGCGGAAGACTCATGAGTGAAGTGAATCCATTAATTCCCTTCTGCTCCCAGTTAGCAACAGGTTGTTAAAAGAAGACCTGTGCATTTTCATCAGGATGGGCCACAGACAATGAAAACCCCGCTTCACTGTGCAGTCAAAGAAATAAGGAAGCTACAAATCTCCCTCACAGAGGGAATGAAGCAGTGAGCAACCCCTCATGGCTTCGAGAAACTACAACACCTCACAAAAGGAGGTCTGGAAACAGCTCTACTGCTGAAACCCCTCTGGGTCTAGGACATCCCACCCCATAGATATGGAGGTGACTCTGCTCTCTGCCTGCCCTGGCTGTAGTCAGTCTTCTGGGAAAGGTGTCCTTGGGCCAAGGCCAGAGGGGATTCACGTAGCCCCTCTTTGGCCCACAAACCTGCAATCTCCTTGTCAGAGAGCAGGGGAGCCTCACCACAGTCCTGCATGACTCCAGAAAAGCAGCAGTGAGGAAGGAATATCCCTATGATATCCCTCTCAGGACCACTGGGCAGGGGAACATCACTCCTGTGCTTTACTCTTATTTTTCTGTTTCCATATGTTGGACAAGCGGAACTTGTTCTTCTTCTTCTCTGGCTCCTGGCTCTCAAGAGATCCATCTGCAGGAGAGGGAGCAGACACAGAGCAGGTTGAGACCCACAGCCCCAGTGCCACCCAGTGCTGCTCCATGAAGAGTAGAAAGGGCCCTTACCCAACCTCTGGATCATGTCTGCCAACATCTGGTCCTCCTCTTGCTCTCTATGATGGAACAGCATGGCATTAGAAAACTTTGCTGTGTTTCATGACAAGGTGGTAAACACCAAAACCCATGCAGAGATTACTCTTACTCCCCCAGCCAGAAACAATTGACTTCCATATCACACTCTGAGAAGAGCACAGGAGGATAAAAACCCCAACAGTTAGAAGACTCCTAGACATCAGCAAACTGCATCTGGCTCCCTCGAAAGCACGGGCCTGTGCAGGGATTTCCAGACCGTGGCAGCCCAGCACTGCAGCAGGGAGGCCCTTCCCCCAGCTGCTCTATGAATCAGCAGAGTTCACTGAGTTTTGAGACACCACCACACCCAAGGAGATGAACAAAGGTTGACACCAGTAGCCTGGGGTGCTGCAGAGGTGCTCACACTGTAGTCAGGGACAAACACGCTGCTATCTCCTCAGGCCTAGGCCAAAGCCAGAAGCACGGACACTACTAGAATCCTTGAGCTGGAGCCAGTGCCCAGAGGCCAAGGAGGCTGTTCTCAGCAACAGGAGGCACCAATCCAGCTCCTTGACACAGCAGTCTTCCTTCAAACTCGGGAAGGATCCAACTCTGCTACAGTTGTTCTTTCATTTGCTGCAGCAGATGAACACATTCCTGGCTTCTTGCACCCAGAGATCTCCTGCAGCTCCCATGCTGCCTCCAACCTCCTCATCCCCAGCCTCTCCCTCCCCATCTTCTACATTTTCACAGCCCTTGTCCTCAAAGCAGCATTAGCTTGAGAGAGCACTGATCAGGCTGTGGTCCTGATCTCAGTTTCTAACAGCTGCCAAGGAAGCAGTGGCAGCAGCATTTAGGACAAGATGGTTAGTGACAGGTCACCACCCACCTTTCATGGAGCAGAAGCCTGGATTACAGCCATTCATCCAGCCCTACAGCCTGGGCAGTGGAAGTACAATGGAAATCATCCCTGCTGTTGGCTTATCTCCCACCATCTGAGGGCCCTCACCTGAGTCTGTCCTCATCCAGGCACTCCACAATACTATTCCGATCATTGACCGTGTTCAGGTACGATTGCAGCAGCTCCTTCTCTCGCTCCCTCTCCCTGGGTGTCTTCAGTTCCTCTGCACGAGACAAGGGAAGCCCATGGCACAGCTACAGGTGAGTCCCTCCTCGCCCTGGCTCCCACCTCCACCCTACTCCAGGAAGTCCCTCTCACAGGCCCAGGTTTTATTATCCTCATGCTCAGGGGCGTGTTTTACATCCCCTCAGAAAGAGCAGGTGGGTTGGATGTTACAGGGAGTCTGCACCTGGCAGCTCGACAGCACAGTCAGGAGACACTCCACAGTGAAACTGCAATCCCTGGCAGTGCCATCCAGATCTGAAGGACGTGCCATGGCTGGCACACAGAGCAGAGGGCTCCACACTGCCAGGGGCCAGCAGGACACTCAGTGCAGCTGGTCCTTACCTGGCTTGTTCATGAGGCGTCGCAGCTCCGTCTCAATGTTCCACTGCTGCTCCTCCAACTTCTGCTGCTTCATCCTGGAAGGAACCACAGAAGGGGTGAGCCCTTCCATGTCCCAGGGCTGGACCTTTCTCACGTTCTGCTAAAGCCTCACTCTGTGATGGTCTCTCATTGCTGACCAGGTACAGGTGGGTGGAGGGAAATCTTCCTCCATTATATTTGTAAGGTGTCCCTCCCCACAAACTCATCACAGACCCTGGATGCTCATCAGTGCTCAAAGGCCCACCAGCAAATACCTCAGGGTGCTGGCAGTTCTAGAAATGTCCTCAAGCCCTCCCTCATCCCTCCAATTGGCACATTATTTTTTGGGCTGCCCTGTTCCCTGTCCTTCCCTGCGTGCTACTCACAGGTGAGGTGCAGATAGGTGAATTTCTGGTTGTACTTACTTGTACATCAGCTCCGATTCCTGTCTGAGTAGCAGCTGTTTCTCATGGATCAGTTTGAACCAATCCACCATGAGGGCATCCTCAGACTCATCTGCAAAGGGGACAAAGGTGAAGACTCTTTCAGAAGCTGCATCAATTTAGTCTCTCTGGCTTAGACACACAATCACTTGAGGGAGAGACTCCAGCAACTTGAGGTCACCTGTGGCTCATACAAGTGAAAACAGCTCATCTTTGGTACTCCTGGGTACAAGGAAAGCATGCAGATCACTCCTTACATATTCAAGGAAGCTGCTCACAGATACTCTGCCACAGGGCACCCAGCTCATCTTCCATGTGCTTGCCTCAGCTCTACTGCTTTGAATGATCCCACTAAGCCCTGTGTAACTGGAGCCAGCCACCACAGCCAGTCTGGCTTAGGATCCAAAAGCCAGATCAATGGCAGCCTTCCACTCCCAAAACTCCCTGGTCTTCAGCCAAAGAAACACAAGACCTTGCTGAAACAATAGGTTAGGAAACAGCCATAGAGGGTTCAAAATTCCCAGGGCTTTATCTTGCTTTGGCAACCTGATGTCTCACATGCAGCACAAGCCAAGAATGCTCAGGGGTACACAAATGGGGCCAAGAATGCTCAGGGGTAGAACATGAACCTCACACCTCCCCACTGTGACAGAGCTGGTCCCCCGGGTCTCCTTTACCTCCCTCGCAGCCACGCAGCTGCTTCTCCAGATCCACTCCTTTCAATTCCAGCTCATCCAGCTTCTTCTCGATGTCAGACACTTTCTTCTGGATTTCCTCCTCGGGGAGGTAGTCTGGGTGCAGCTAGGAAAACAAACGTAGGACCAAAGACAGCTTAGTGCCCTCAGACTGCCCGCTGAGGTCACAGCCCTAGCGGAGGTGGGAAATGACATATGGAGTCCAACCACAGAGCCATGTCCTGGAAGGGCTGAGTCAGCAGAGGTGCAGAGCTGGCTGCTCATAACAGAGCAGTGGCCACTGTAATATTACAGTGCTGTGATATGTTCACTGTGATTGATAACATCCACCCACACTTCCCAACCCACAAGCATTCTCCCTCCTTTGTTGGATGACACTACGCCTACCAGATTGTTCCTCTGCTCTGTCTTATTCCAACCTCTGCTGTTCCCCTGCATGGGAGAGACCTGGCAGTCTCTCCATCTTGTCTCTGTCCCACAGCCTTTCACTTCTTCCCTGGGAATTCAAATAAACCCTCCCAATAAGACAACCTTATATATTTTTGGGCAAACACTCCAGCAGGACAACCAGCAACCCCAGCCTGTGCCCATGACACCTGCTTTCCAGCCATACCTTAGTTGGGGACACTGCTTCAGGGCTCTGGATGCTTTTCGGAGCAGAGGGTTTAACTAAAAAGGGGGAAAAAAAAAAAGAAATGCCACAACAAACTTCAAATTTTTGTGCTGTGGGACAGCATCTGCACCACCAGCGAGCACTATGGATCCCTGCACCCAGAGGGCATTGGCAACACACAGGCATCAGCACACCTGGCTAAAGGTGAGAGCTGTGCCTGCAGGAATCAGCACAGCCTAACCTGCTCCTTGCTGCTGGACACTCAGATACCCCGTGGTGACAGAGTGCTGCTTGCATCCTCAGGGCACAGGCACTCACCTAACTCAGGCATGACTTGGGAGCTTGCACTCAAGAATATTACCTTCTGTGTTCAGGCATTATCTTGTTAAAACTTAAAGGTATTTATTGTGGCAAAAGCCACCCTCCTACTAAGCTTCCACACTATAAAATAGAAATATTGGGTTACTATCACAGGAAACGCCAAGATATACTTAAAATGTCCCTCTAGTGCTCTTGTACAAAAAGCATCAGTAAATACTGATGAAACAAAGATGGTCTAGGGGACCTTAGCACAGGTCTCAGGAAACTAAAGTTCAATTCCTTCCACAAAACACTTCCTAGGTGAGAAGTCCCTTAGGCCCTACTACACAGCATTATTTAGGCCCTGGATACCTATTAAAATCAATCCTTAAGCTATGTGTGTTTGTTCCACTGTGCCTCAGATTCCTCTGCCCAACTGTGCTGCAAGGATAACTACAGAAGAGTGTGAGGTACTTGGATACCCGAGGGGCTGGGCTGGATAATTACCACAGAGAGAGAACAGAGGTGTACGTGAATGATGTGAGAGGGAGGAGAACTCTAGGAAGAGCAGGGCTGTAAGAAAGACAGCAGCAGTGCAGGCTCAGCACAGACAAGGATAAAGACAGGACAGACAGACTAGGGGGGCCTCCTGAGAGTCTCTGGCAACGGTGCTGCCTCAAGGAAGAGCTCAAGGACAGCTCTCCAACCGCCCAGTCCTTGCTTTGCTGTGTTTTCAAGAAAGAGTGCAAAAGGTGAAGATGCTGGATGTGGCAATCAGCTCTGTTGCCCCTGCACTGCTGGCCTCCATCAGGTTATTCTTCCCTCTGGGTGCAGCTGGTTTGCTGCCCTGTATGTACCTGTGGCTCACACTTCTTCTGAAGGTTCCTCCAAGAGGGACCTGGCCTGCCACGGGCAGGCTGTGCCACTGCCCGAGTAACACCTTCCTCTTCCAGCTCAGCCCTGCATCTCCAGGCTCCTCTGAGTGACCTCTGCAGCACCTCCAACCACTGCAGAAAGCAGCATCACTGATCATGGGAAGACCAAGGTCACTAGAGGGGAACAGCTGGCTCTGCTAATCAGCTCAGGGCCTCATACCCCCTGGAGCCTTCTTTCTCAACAGAAAACACTACCTTTGCCAAAGAAAACAAATGATCTACAGAAATGCTCACCATCCACAGCCCCAGGCAACACACAGGAGTAAGGGCAGGAACTGTGACTGTTCACAAATTCTGAGTGCTGAGGTAAAGACCTGTGCAGAGGAGCAACAAGTCTGTCCTCAATCCACAGGCAGCCAAGTGACAGCAGCAAGAGATGCAGACTTGCACACACGTGAAAAATAGGGGGAGGCTGCTGGGAAAACTGCCCTTAGCAGGCACTCCCCAACAGCAATCATTAAGCTTTAGAAAGATGGATGTAAAACCAGAGTCTCTTATCTTAACAGCTCACTTCCTGGGAAAGATGTAATGCTGAACCTTTTGGCTGAGTCTGAGGATAAAGGAGATGGAAAGTTTTGGGATAATGATGGCAGTGAACATATGCTAAAGCTTTAACACAGACAACACAATGGAGTTTGAATGCTGTGTCGGACGTGCAGGGTAAGGAAAATGCTGCAACCAGCTGACAAATACTAAAGTAGGAGGCCATGAGCCATTGGGACCCATCCCATCCCAGTCAGCTGTAGGACCTTCTAGTCCAAACAGCTAAGACAGAGCCAGATGGGGTAAGGAAAGGGGAGAACAAACAAGCTGAGCAAACAGGACAGCAAACATCAGGTTAGTTCCAGGGAGTTTCATTTGCATTGTGGAGTAAGGATAACTGTGCAAAGAAGGAGAGGCACACAGAGCAGCTGTCGTTATACAGGAGTAAGAAATGGGATTAAGGGTAGGGACAAACTGGTCAGAACTGGTCAGGACATCTTTGAAAGTCGAAGAAGCATCAGACTTGGCTGCTGCTACCAGAGGTCCTGCCAGCTGGAGTCTCTGGCTGACACTTCTCTGCATTCCTTCCATTTCCCAAAGCTAGTCAAATGGAGAGGAACAGAGACCTCAACTAGATCCCAGTTCCCCGAATTAGGAGAAGGTCCTCTTCGTAGCTTTGAGTCTAAAGAATGACAGGGCAGTGGCCTTGACAAATCCTTATTTTAATTTCTTCCCTTCCCACTGAATTCTCTGGCCTGGCTGGTTCCTGCTTAGGCCAAGCGAGCTAATAAAAATTAATGACCCAGATTTTTTCCCCCATGACAACAGCCAGAGGCTTAGCCACAGAAAACTTGGGGACACATCTCTTATACTGACCACTCAAGCTGTTCCCTGATAGTGTAGAGGAGAGAGTGCCTTTAAGCAGGTAGAAGAGATCTTACATATGGCCGTGCTTTTCTTCAACTGGTTGCCCTCTTCCTCCTTCTTGGCAGAGCCCCCAGGGTCCTCCCAGGCTTGCTTCGGATTCTGACAGCTCCTGAGAAGATCTGAGCTGGGGATCAACTTCTTCTTTGTGAATCCTCCAGATGAAGCTGGATTAAAACACACAGACAAGGTTTGGGGTAAGAAATTTCAAGCCTCATCTCATAAAATGCTCAGCATCTCTGTCACTCACCACTAGCTACCTTCACATAGTCCTAATTCTCCTCTCTCAATGACAGCAAGGGGCACAAGCCCAAGGAAACAGGTAGAAAACATTGATTACAAGGACAGAGTATGAGAGAAGGGTAGAGGAGAATAAACCTTTTGGAATCATGACCAAGATTTCTCACCATTCCACATTTATGCACAGGAGAGCAAGTGAAATCTTGCTGTCTTGCAGAAAGGTACCCTGTGAAGACCAAGTACTTCTCCTTGGGGAAGGATGGCTCTCCAAATAACAGCACCACAAAGCCAAAGCAGGTGCAGAGAGCAAAAACCTCTGAAAGCAAGGCACAATCCTCACCCACATGTTCCTTACACATCCCTAATGCCTATCCCCTGCCTGACCAGCAAAAGGAAGACAAAGCTTATATCCTTCATACCAGAGTCCTGCTTTGGTGATGGGACAACTAACGGACTTGGCTTTGTGTCCTTGTGTGCTGGGCTCCCCGTTCCCACCTGGGAGTTATCAGTAGGTTTCTTAGAGCCACCTTGGTCTCTGCAAAGAAGAAAGACAAAGGTAGGAAACCATCCCTCTTGCAGAATGGTCCACAGGAAGAGTTCTGGACATCCTGGGCTGGATCTCCATCTGGGGTGGTCACACCTTTCCAATCAAGAGTCCAGCACTTGAAATATGCTTTCCCTCCCCAGAAATGAAAGCCTTTGCCTCTTCCATCAAATTGATGAAAACAGAAGCATTAAAACACAGAAGCTCTTCCCTCCTATGTGCACACAGATCTGCAGCAACAAACACAGCTGCAGACATGGACATCCCCATTCACTTGTCATGAAGACCCACCAGCTCCAAGACACTCACTTGTTGGCTACAGGCTTCAACCGAGACCTCCACTCTGCTGGGCTCTCAGACTTGTCTTCACCAACAGCCACACTTCCTAAAGGAAGGGGCACAGCAAGATAATATCAGATCCAATAAAAAGAAACAAGCCATATTTGAGTCTCAGGAGGATCTTCAGAGATATGTTGGGCACTGGGGTAGATGCTATGATGTTACTGCAGCAAACCAGCACCAGTTCAATAAATTTAACTTGGACAGATTCCCATACAATAGGCCCCTTTCAGCTCAAATGCTTTAAAACCTCCACAGCTACAGAAATACAGCCCCAGTGTAAATGAACAGGTATGTTCAACAGCAATATAGCACAAACAGCTCAGATCTCAGACACCAAAGCACAGGGCAGGAAGAAGAAGAGACAGAAAACCCACAAACTGCACACAAGACACCGCTTCTTGCCCAAAAAAAGACAAGCCGACTGGAAATGGTTGAGTGACTGAGTACTCCCAGAACATAATCCTTTGGCCCACTGGTTGGAGGCTTGGTTTAAAACAGACAAGGGTGCTGGGTGAGTCCCAACTGCAATCATGAAATCACCTTGAAGTTCTGGCATGTTTTCCCACCTGGGAAAGTCCACCTAAGCCTCTGAAACCCACCATGATTCCAATGTTTGATGACAGCTAGTGCAATTTCAAACACCTGGAGACCCTCAGAGAACTTGTCATGCTAGAGGGAGCCATTGCACAGGGACAAATGAAGGCGTGTTGAGCCCCAGAACTCAGAAAACCCTTATGACAGGGAGTACAGGAGTCGCTGACACATTCATTGTACTGGTCCAAGATAAAGGCATAAAGCTGGCATGCTGTGTCCAGGCAGAGCTGTTTGGGAATCACTCATCCTCACCTTTGATGCCTTTTGACTCTGGCTTATGCACAGAATCATCAGGTTTGCTGGCAGCCTGGCTCTTGGGCTGAGGGTCTGTAATCTTCTCCTGTTTTAGAGCTGTGTACCCTGTTTTGTTGGACTGTGCTTTTGGAGCTTGACTCTGCCACTGAGAACTGGTGGGAGAAAAGTTGCCACTGCAAAATAGGACAACCCAGTGAGGCTTTTTGAAAGGACAGACGTTTCTATTCGCCTCGATTCCAAACACTTGGATGAGTCCCTCTACACGTTGTTAAATCTAAGCCACAAAAGCAGTTGGGGAAAAGGAAAGAGAGATGCAGGGGCTTCTCCAAGTTATACCAGGGATCATCTTGGGTGTAAAAAGAGAAAAAAAAAACAGTGCTTACCTGCTGGATGCAGAGGAACCAGTGGAACTGAGTCCTCCTGGCCTGTTGGGAGAGGTGTTTGATCCAGCCAGAGCCTGTATAATACAGTTACGTGCCTGATCCTTCTCAGCATTCCCTGGACTGACCTCAGCAGTGGCTCTGGCAGAGGCAGTTTTACCAGGGCAATGAGAAGAAGGGATTTGGTTTTTAGTGTCAGAGGTTTTATTGCTGGAGGACTCTAATGACCGAAAAAAATTTTCTCGGGCTTGCTGTGTTTTTGTTGTAGAAGTTGTCCAAAGAGGCCCTGAAGGGGTGCCTCCACAGTGATCTGTTTTATTTCCCAATGGGGTGCCTTTGCAGTCATCTGATTTATTTACAGTTGAAGAGGACCATGGAGTATTTACACTTTTGAAGCCGCAGCTTCCAGAAGATGAAACAGATGGCTTGGTTGAATTAGCAAGGTGTTCCTGGCTGGGTTTTTTCAACACCTGCTCTGGTTTCTTGGGTTCTGCTGCTATCTGGAACGTTCTGGCAGTGGTAGAGGTTGGGGTGCTCTCAGGTTTGTTCCCAGTGCTGCGGAGACCAGAGATCTGGACATTGTCTGGTTGCTGGTGGCTGGTACAGATGAACGTACCGGGCTCAGGCCCAGCTTTGTAGCTTCCAGGAAGAAGCACGTTCCAACACTGCCTGCACCTGTGGAGGGGAAAGTCTCAGAAAACATCCTCCAGAGCACTAGGAGGCCATTGACACACAGCTGAGAGTACAGGCACAATACCACCATCAGCACAGGGAGGGTGAAGTGAGCAGTCAGCAGATCCTGTGTGCACATTCCCCAGGCACCAAAACAGGAGCTGCTGATAGCACGGCCTGAAGTAGGAAATGTGTAGGAGAAAACAGAGCTGTACAAAGAGTTTCCCCTATGCATAGGTCAAGAGCAGGCCCAGGCTGCCTCTGCTTTGACAAAAACACCCTCTAACATCTTGAGTGCCTCACACCACCCTCCCTCCAGCCCCAAAGGAACCAGGCAGCCGCTCTGTGACCCACAGCCCCGTTGCCCCCACCTTTGAAGAGCTGTACCTGAAGCAATTCCTGTGGTAGAGCTTCCCATCCACCAAGTAGCGCTGCACCAGGTGCACATGGCTCCCACAGATCCCACAGCTGCTGCTAGGGATGTTCCCACTCTCTGCCAGGACTCCTTTCTGTGGGGAAAGGCACTGGGTGAGCAGGCAGCACCTGCCTACAGCCACAAATCTTCCCAGGCAGGCAAGAATTCAACATGCACAGCCACTTGGCTAGGACAGAGGAGTGATATCCAGGAAATCCCTGCTCCCACTAACCCCTAGTTGATACAAAGTGGAACAGCCTTGGTAGGATACAGCAAGGGGCACTTGTTGCCAGAGGACCAGGGTGCTGTGTCTTGCCTGTGAGAAACTAGAGTGCAAACATCTCCAATCTGAATTAGCTGGGAAAAGTCCTTACTCTGGTGAGAAAAGAACTTCCCTTCTTCCACCTGTTTTTGTCCCTACTCTGCTTTGAAAGTATTTCCAAGAATTTAATCAATGTTTTCTAGCAAAAACAAGACATTCTGTTAAATATCTCCACCCTCAAGGTCTAGGAACAGCATGGCCATGCCCTAAGACACCCAGGCTCTATTCATCACCAGAATCTCAGCTAGCTGATAGCTTTCCAATGATCCCCACTTGAATTTGTGCAGTAACCATACCTCTGGATTAAATCCCCCTTAATTAGGAGCCTGAATCCTTACCACTAGGAGCCTCGAACCAGAATACTACTTCCTAGCTCCCTGAAGAGATTTATGATACAAAGAACACCCCAAAACCAATTTCTTACTGGGGAGGTTTCTTTTGGCTTAGCTCTGGCTGGTGGGTGGGCAGGAGGCACTTTTGGAGGCGCTGGCTTAGGAGGCTCTGCAACAGCTTTCTTCCCAAGAGGCTGCTCCTGAGGTTCAGAGGAAGGACGCTTGATTCCAGCCATGCCTCCAACTAGAAGAAAGAGAGAAGGGAAGATTTTAAGGTAACAAGAGGAAGCCCCAAGGGCTCAGGAGTCACAATGTAAGAAGATCCACAGGTACCTGATGGAAAACATGCAAACCATACAAGGAGACAGAGGCTTCCTTCACAAGAAGCCCATTACTCCACGGCAGAACAAAAGGCAACAAGTGATTTTTATAAAAAATCAGCTGAAACTGCTAATTTTTTTTTCTTATCTGGGAATTCCATGAAGGGGGATGAAAAAATATAAACCATCACCTATCAATGGTGTGAACAAGTCCTCGGGTTTGTACTTGGCCCACAGTTTGGCTGGAATTGATCACTGAAACAGGCACTGCTGTTGGGGATTACAGCCAAGGAACTGAAGCACAGAAGGTTTGCTTCGTTCGAGTTGTGCTCCAGACCCCCTACTCACCCTGAACTTTCACTGCCATGGGAATCCCAGCTGGGACTCTCACGGAGCAAACAGGTTTGTTGAATGCAGAAATGGCCACTGAAAATGGGTAATTCCATAGCAACAGAGACTTGGAGGTGTCATGGTGGTGCTGGTGCAGAAACCAACAGGACTTGCCACAAGACACTTGCAAATGCCCAATCCTCTTTTCTTTGCAGATGGAAGAGAAACCCTCTAAATTCACAAGTGGAGGAAAGAGAATCTCCAACACGCTTCAGCCCTGGGAATGATGCCCTGTGCCCTGGGAAGAGCAGGGAGGCTTCCCTGAGAAACAAGTCTTGATGTGCAATTTTTACAGACGAGACTCCTCACCTGTCTCACAGGGATGTTATTTTTGCACCACTTTCTATTCTGAATGAGACATCTCTGTGTTTCTTGTGGGATATTTCAGCCACAGATTCACTTTAAGAGTGACCAATTAAACGACCACTTGTCTGAAAAGAGATTACACCCTTTTCAGTAACTACAGAGGGAGTCTGGGCAGGATGCAGGGAGCCCAGTTCCCAGCAGTGTCCTCTCAAGAAAGCCACTTATCCAAACAATCACCCAGGGCTTTTACCACAGTGCCCAGTGGTCTGGTGACAGCCAACCCAGCAAAGAGTTTAGACTCAGGCTGCCCCCTCACTTCCCACTTCTTGTCATTTATGAAGTTCCCAGAGCCCAGCACGAAGATGAGAGGTTTCAGCTCGACCCTTCTGTAAATGCCTGACCACTATAAAACATTTGCCACTCGTCCTCTCTGGCATCCTGCATCCTGCTTATTTCAGGGTCCTGCTGGAGCCCATTTGAAGGGCACAGCTACTGTATTAGGAGTCTGCTTGGTGTCAAGAGGGCACATTCCTGCCTGGGCTCATTCTCAGACACACACATTCACCCCAGCAAGAGGAATGCAACCAGAGCATTTTGTGGGACACTAGAGAGTATAAAAATGTGCTGTGCTTGATGATGTGGTAGGCAATGGGGAGGAGGAGATAAAGACCCTAAACTGACCCAGATTCCCACCACTTGGCACAAATTCCATGGAATTTGTTTGACTTCAATCACAATGGTTTTAAAACAACAAATAAAACATAAAGAGGGGGAAGGAAAGAAGTCATGGAGGGAGAAAAAAGCACGTGTAAATGTGTAAAGAGGTGGATAAGGGGAGGAGTTTAGAATTAAAGGCAGCTCTCAGAGTGAATTGAGCTTTCTTTCCAAGATGTAGGACATTTTCAATACATATCTGTCTTCTCCATCTAGATTCACCTTAACCAGCTAAGTCATTCATGTCCCACTTTCTAAAGTTTCCTCTGGAGGAACCTGTGAAATTGGTTTATCGCATTATTTCATTTTGTAGGAGCTTACAGCCAAATATAAACCAAGTCTACAATAATGCTCCTGTGAGCCCAGATAAACTCTCCAGTACGTGAACATAATGCCTTGGCAGCTCTGAGGCCTGTTTTATGTTTGAAAGAATTGCTATCACTATTACACCAGTTAAGGGGGTCATTTTCTTCTACTTCCTTATACCAGTACAGCCGTACAGTACAAATCCCACCATGGATGCCATTGGCACAGCCTCACAGACAAGCTCAGCCTTGTTAGATACTGTGTTCCCATCAGCCCTCCAGTGTGGGAAGGACTGGAACAGGGATGGAGGTGCTCCAAAAAGGAAGGATGAGGTGGGAACCATGGAGGGGAACCTTCAATGTTCCTGTCTGTCTGAAGTATAAGAAATTTTAGGTTGTATGTTAAATTTTAAGGCAACAGTTGTAGGACAAGGCATGGTCCAGTGCCCTTCCAACAGTACTGGTGCTACTGTAGGCCAGTGTGTGAAGAGTTCAGATCCTCCACTGAAATAGTCCTGGTACCAATAAGCCTCTGTGTAGTCTATTTTGTTCTTCCAAGCCTGTTAGAAGGCAAGAAAAAATTAAAGCCCCAATCCTTCCCCCCGCTCCAGGGAATATGGTACTTACTAGGAGACCGTCCATGGAAGTAGTTATAATACTGGGAAACATAGGTGAGGATGCTCAGCCTGTCTGGTACCCTCAGAGCAACCATATCCTCTGCATCCAGCAAGGCTGGGATCCCCAGCTCCTCCTCTGCCACTTGAAATGCCTAGACAAGGAAGGGAAAAAAAAAAAAAAGGGGTCTTGTCCAGCCCAGGCAAAAGAGCTGCTCCTCATCAGAAGCAAAAAACTCCTACTTGAATAATAGATCCACAGGGGAACAGCTGCCCCAGTTTAACTCCTACATCACACAGCCGTTACAGGAACCAACAGAGTCATGGCTTCCAGCCACCGTGTTGAGAAGTTCAGGCAGGGAGCCAAAAATCTGGCCTGGCAAGCTGGCTGTAGCTCACTGGACAGGAACTCACCTGGGCTTCCCCTGCTCTTCCTGCAGCCTGCCTCTATCTGGATATGCACAGCTGCGGAGAGCGATGCTTGGCAGAAGGGGCTGTGTCAGTCCAGGCTGGCAGACTCCTTTCCAGGCTTCCAGCTGAACCTGGAACACTCCCCAATTAAGGGTGTGCTGGTAGGTGTTTGCAGGCAGCTTTCTATCTCCAAGTGCTGGGCAAATGTTAATGCTTCCTGCCTACTGCCTGCTCTTCTCCATCTGAAAAGGGGGAAATCTCTGGCTGCAGGAGGGAGCTCTCTCTCTCAGACCAGAGAGGGAGAAGAGAGAAATAAACGCAGAAGAATTCTTGATACCTACCTCCCTTCCAGCTTAACCTTTTCCATGCTGCCTAACATGTACTTGGGGCAAATATTCCTCTTTGTGGTGCCCTCTGCTTTGAAACTGCAGGATCAAAGTCAGATAAAGAAGGGAAAAGCTATTTTCTTCTGCCTCTGAACAAGAGTCTTTACTAGAGGACAAAAAAAAAGCAACATCCATAAAGCAACTTTGCCCTTGCTCAACTCAGTGTGGGGCCTTCACTGGAGACTTTCTCCAGCCCTCTTTCTTCCTTTCCCTCCCCCTTTGAAGCATCTCTTTTGCAATGCCCACACAGCCAAGGAAAGCAGCACTTGCAGGAGCAGAGGCGCGAGGAAGGCTCCTGCTGAAGCCCACAGTGAAAGTGTTAAAGAAAGACTTGAACATACTAAAACCCTCTGCATCTGACCCCTGGCACAGACACACAACAGCGTGGGTGTACAAGCCAATTATTCCTGCTTAGAAGAAACAAACAGCCATTATTTTTTAGCAAAACCATTACCATTTTTTTCCATTGGGTATCCCAGTAAAAATGTAACAGAGCTGACATTCAGCACACTCTCAGCCAGTTACCTCTGGCTGCATCACCCCCAGCTGCCAGCCCAGCCTGGCACTCGCCTGTCTCATAACCTGGTACTTAATATATTCCTTGGAGCGTTCCCCGTTGCACTTTGGCTGCACAACTGGTCTGACCAGTGGAGTTTTCTTGCTGGGCATTCCTGGTATGCAGTCCAGGAGGAACACAGGCCATGCCACCTCCTGCCAGACAGTGCCAACCGAGACCAGTGCAACAGGCACAGAATAGGTGCGAGGGGCTACCTGGACCACAGAGGGGGGGATGCTCTATGCACACTACATTTTGGTCAGGATCAGGTGTGCAGCACAGAGAGCAGCATTAGGGAGTAGTGTCTCCTGTGTCTACAGCATCTTTGTGTTCCCAGGAATTTCTTGCCTGGAAATTCAACAAGATCACCACATAAGGTGGCTCAGTTGCCCTTCTCTACCTGCCTGCCCAGGCTGGCCTTTAAAGAAACATGTTATTTCTGCATAAGGTTTTTCATCAGTGCAGCTCCAAGTGCTTTACGAAGGAGACAAGTGCCTCTGCTCCCATCTCACACAGAGGAGGCAGAGATACGCTCAAGGCCAGGCACAGCTCTCCTCTGAAAGCCATCACTGTATCTCCTACACCATGTCAACATTCCTTAGTACTGAAAGAAGGGGACCCAAGACCTTTAGAAACTTTCCTCCTCTTTATACATTTTCAAAATCTTCAGGAAAAAAAAAAATGCCACTAACTGAAATTTTCCTAGGATTTAGGGTTGGTTTTTTTGGCACTTGAGAAGTGACACATTCTTTTGCAGCAGAAGACCTTATATGGCAAATTGCAGCCCTAACAAAATGTTTTTAGTTGAATAACACAGCCCCTGAAAAGAAGTTATTGAACAGTGAAGCATCAAGGAGGGTCTGAACAACAGCTGAGGGACAGAGAAATCAGACCTACTTTTATCCAAAGGGCAGCCAAAGTTATAAAGTGTAGGAGCTACTATGGAGAACAGTGCAAGGAAGGAGACCAGCCCAGGAGCTCACAGGGAGATGGAGCAGTCAACCCTACGCATGGCAGGGCCAAGGCAGCAGAATACCAGCAGTGAGTGGGCAACACAGACAAGTCATCCTACAGCAGGTGGAAAAAGGAAGAGAGAGCAAAATAAAGTATAAAAGAAATTAGGAAATGAAGGGAGGAAGGGGTGGGGAACACAGGCTGTGACAAAGGAGAGGAGCAATGCTTTATGAGAGGCACAAAGAAGCTTTTCATTAATAAAAGCAGCGGAGGCGGCTCATACAGCTCATTTCCCAGAGAAAAACAAAACCACCAGCAGAGTGGACACCATCAGCTCAGTGGGGGGAAGGAGCAACCCTCAGCACTCCAGCCAGGATGACTGTCCATGGCGAAGAGGCACCGGTTCCTGCCAGATAAAAAACCTCAAGGGTAAAACCACTCAGCCTGAACCTCACCTAGAGGAGAGGAGCAAGCAGGGCTGACTCCCAGAGGGCGTGAATAACTCACATACTGCAGCCCCAGCTTGAGGAGACAGGGGTCTGTTACAGGCACAGTGAACGTGGCTGGAGGCAAAGGGGAGCAGATGCTGAGGAGCGTGGGGAGGTGAGTTTAGCTCTCCTGGGGGCAAGGACCACCTCCAGCTCAGTCAGATCACTGTGTTAAAGGATGTCAGTCCTCCAGCCCAGACAAGAGTAAGCTGTCGTGGTTCGTTCACATCCTGAGCTCCTGCCAAGCAGACATGAAGCTGTGTGGAGCAATGCCAAGGGAAGAGAAAGAAGCATTTTAATCCACTGCCTCTCTCTTTGCGAGGGAGAGAGGGAAAAAATCCTTCCTTGGAGCACTAAGCTCATGCTTCAATGCAGTGCAGGAGTTGGTTGGCCTGACCAGCTTCTGCTTTCTTCGTGGAGAGAACGAGAGAAACGCAAATCCCATCCTGGAGTGAGGTGTCCAGGATGAGGTTTTAGGACATCTCCATGCCAAAGCAGCTTCATTCCCTGCACCGGGAACAAGGAGAAGTCAGGAGAGACTCCCTGTGCTTTCCCTCTCACACCCACCATCTCCCAGCTCCTGCTCCACTCCTCAGCAGCATCACGTCTCAATTTGTCCATGCTAACATCTTGATCTCCAGCATCTCTGCCCAAGTTCCTACTTCCACAGGACACACTGGACACAGGCATTGCTGTGAAGAAGTGTGAGCAGTCTGAGGGTGCTTTTGAGCAGCTGTCAAGCCTGGACATTGCCATTCAAATCAGGTTGGACACATTTAGAATAAGGCAAAGGATTTGAACACAGCACTCCCAGCATATGGCATCTGCAGTTTCTGCTGCTAAATCAATCAAGCAAAGCACTAGGTCACAGACTAGACTACAAGTGAAACATTAAAAGTCACTTACCAATTTGTTGTTCTCATACACATTTTCTTTACTGAGGGAGTTGAAGTTTCTGAAATGGGGAAAGAAAAGAAAAATCTCATATTGATGATGCAGAGCAAGCTGCTCCACTTCCAGCTTCTCAAACCTCTCTCAGCTGCACCACTCTGGGGAACAGAGCACCTCCTCCCACCCTGCCTTCCGAGAGATGTCCAGAGGGAGCAGCATGGCAGATCCCATCCGAGACAGTCACAGAAATGCTGTAGCTCCCAGGACAGGGACATGCAGAAGACCCAGCAGGCAGAGCCATCTGCCTGCAGGAAGAACAACACATTTTTGGCACAACTTCCCTTGCAGGGCTGACTCCCACAGCCTCCCACGGACAGGACGTGCTGATGCCAAAATATCTCACACAGATTCATGGGTTCTGCTGAGAGCCAGAAGCAACCTCCAACTTGTGAGGTACCTTTTTTTCCCTAAAGAGCCTTGCTGCACTCCCACCTCGGAAAGATGCACCAATTCCTGCCAGCCAGAAGTGCAACACTCTCCCTGAAAGCACTGCCCAAACAGCCACAACCATGCTTTTCTCCTATCTTGCAAGTTGTCCCCACACAGAGGGATCTCAGCTCCAAGGAGGTGTGGATACCTCGGACGCCGCAGGTACCGCACGCTCCTCCAACAGGCCCATATTCTCTGATCTCAGAAGCCGCTGATTCCACCAGCACGCAAGTTCTGCCTTCAAATTCTCTTTTCTCTCCTGGCATAGCTCCACAAACCAGCACCAGAATAAACGTGCCTGGGAAACACCTCTGCCCACAACACAATACTGCAGCTGAGAATTTCTGCCTGTAGAAATTCTTTTCTCCCTTCCCTAGGGCTGTTACCTTTGATTTGTAATCATAAGCAATAACTGAAAAGGAAGTGACAATTACTGTTTGCAATTACAAGCCAAAGTCAACAATCCTTCTTCTTTCCTGCTGTCCCTGCACATCATCTCCTCTTTCTCTCTGCAGATTTCTCTCCTGCTCTCTGGTCCAATCCAGAAGCCACCTCCCTCTGCACTGTGCTGGGAACTCAGAAACTGGGACCTGGCAGGGCTGGCAAGACGGGGGGAGAGGGACTTTGTGCTATTGCAAGTAGAGCCACAGCACAGCGTGCTTTCTCACTCAGAGCAGAGCGTGTCCCTTGCTTAGGAAGTATTTGCTGTCAGCTTTGTTTTAAACTGGCTGTCATTTGCTAAACTGGGAACACAAACCTGACTGCTGGCTGGGAGCCCTGCTCTCCAACACTGCTTCCTTCAGGCCAGGCGAGCGGGCAGGGTCAATTCCTTTCTGATAACCCAGTTTCACTTTACAGTCCTCGTACCTGCTGGCACAGAGCTGAGAAAAAGGCTCTATCAGAGAGGAAATTCTCACTCATAAACAGAAGAGGCAACAGCAACAACTTTGCATTTTTGTACGTAGCACCTCTACAACCAACGTGGACCTACCCTTGTTAGCCAGCCCCTCACCTCTGGCAGGAGCCAGGATAACTGTGTGAAAACCAGGGCAAGGCTGGCTGGCAGCAACCTATTCATGAGATAAACACAGGATCTGTGCCACAGCAGGGAAACTTCTTCCGTGACTTCTAACAGCAAGAAGCAAGCCAGGTTCTTCATCCACGTAGGACAGAAAGCAAAGCACTGCATTATAAATAAAAGAGGCTCCTTCAAAGATGTTTCTCCACCATGCTACAGCCTATGCCTCCTCCCTACTTCCCACATCTGGTATTGCTATATTTGATACAGAGAGAACAAACAAGAGTTAAGACCCAAAGGTCAAACTCCCCCAAGAAGCACGTAAAGACAAGGCACATCCCACCTCTAAATCATATATTATTTCCTGTGCAAAGTAGAGAAATTTGCAAAGGTTTTTCTTCAAGCAGTGCTTCTGCCCAGAGATTTCCCTTCCCTGAGACAATAGCTTAAAAAGAGCAACAAAAATAACCACAAGCCAAAGAAGTTTCAGGGAAACAATAGCTACAATCATCCTGTTTTGTGTCAGGCACGAAAATCAGCTTTTTTAAGTGTCAGCTGAAGGAGGGGATTGCAGCTCTCTGCCCTCACTCCTGGTTCTGCTCCCAAATAAAGTCTCTGTAGCAGAGACATCCTGAATGCAGGAAAACACCTGCAAGAGCAAAGGGGAGGTCCAGCTTCCTCAGTCATTCTGACATGCAAAGACATAACATACTGGAGTTATCTATCATATCCAGTTCTGGAATCCCCAACATAAGAAGGATATGGAACTGTTGGAATGGGTCCAGAGGTGGGCTCAAAGATGATCAAAGGGCTGGAGCACCTCTGCTATGAGGACAAGCTGAGAAAGCTGAAGCTCACAGCACCATTCCAGAACCTGAAGGGGCTACAGGAAAGCTGGGGAGGAACTTTTTTTCCAAGGGCCTGGAGAGATAGGATGAGGGGGAACGGCTTTAAACTGTAAGGGGAGAGATTTAGATTGGACATTAGGAAGAAATTCTTCACAATGAGGGTGGGGAGGCCCTGACACAGGTTGCCCAAGGAGGTTGTGGCTGCTCCATGCTCCATCCCTGGAGGTGTTCAAGGCCAGGTTGGATGGGGTCTTGAGCAGCCTGATCTGGTGGAAGGTGTCCCTGCCCATGGCAGGGGAGTTCGAACTGGATGATCCTTAAGACCCCTTCCAGCCCAAACCATTCTGATTCCATTTATTGTTGGCCAATGCCTTTTCCTGCTTTGTTCTGTTAGTGCATGTGCAGCTTCACACCACGTGCCATGTAACAGTGACCTAAAAAACCAAATCTCCCATGGCAAATGTCTGAAATCCCCTCCTATTTCCCAAGGGAGAGTGCAACCAAACAGCTTAACTGGTCTTTTCACAAACCTCCTGCCCTCTCAGCATCACACCTTCCCAGGTTAGTCAGGAGAACTGCTTACATGCAATATTTCTTGTGAAAACTGATCTTGCTGGTGCATCTGCTGTCTTGGAATATCAAAGCTAACACAAATGGAGAAGTAGGAGTTCTCCACTGAGAAAACACACGAAACTGAATTAATTGGAAGAGGTGAGAAATATAAACCTGACCCAAGAGAGGGCCTCCAGTGGAAAATCAGAGCGGAGTTCACTAGCACAGGAATAGAAGTGAAGTTTTTAGCTCCCCAAAAAATCCTTCTCTTGGCAAAAAGTGGCCAAACATTTCTCTGCTCACCGATCTCCGTGACCACCCACTACTCCAGCTGTACAGACTCAGTGCTTGCAAAGCACTCCACACTCCTTTGCAAGCAGATGTGCTTCCCTAGGAGGAATCTCTGCTGCTGCTGCTGGAAGCACTAACTCAGTTGGAAACTCTACCTCAGAACAGACTTGAGCAAACAAAGCCCCAGAGCCACCATGGCCTCATAAAGCTTCTGCCTCTCAGCACTATTGTGTTTTCTTTAGAGACAAGATACGTGCAGTCAAAAGGATCCCTGAAAAAGAGTGGAGCATCCTTTGCCTGCTCACAGTCCTCAAACAGAAGGTTCAAACCCAGTGTGCTCTGCTGGGAACAGGATCTTTCAGCTGAGCTCTTTTTGGAGGTGCAAACGACCTGAGGAGAGGGGACAGGGCAGGAAATGCCAGCTGGAAGATGTCCTCCATACCCTCAATGCTCTTCTCAGCAATGCCTGCTCCACACTGCTCTGGTCTGGCTGGTGAGTTGCAGTGTTCTGCTGGGGGTGACTAACAATAAATGAGATCCCTGACCCCAAAACCATCCTCCCCTTGACTACGCCTGTCACGCAAACCACAGCCCCACAGAAGCCAAGCTCTGCTTCATCTTAGCCTTTTGCTAAAGGAATGGAGACTGCAGGCAACCCATCCTCAGCACAGCAGGGCCATCCCTGTCCACACAGGCGACTGCTGGCCTCATCCTGCCCCACTGAGCTGACAGCACCCCAGAAATGCTGCTGAGTTGCCAAGGGGGATTTCACAACCAGCCCATTCCCAGAAGGCCAAGCTGAATACCAGCTCACAGTCTGGGAAAGAGCAAGATCCCAGACAAAGAGAAGGAGCTTAATCAAAACCTCTCCTTGACATCTGGCTTTAATATCTGAGCGAGTGTGCACAGCGCTCCCCTGCTTCTTCTAACTTATTTATCAGGCCACGACCACTAAACCCGTGGCTGGAGCTTGCACAGCCGTCGTCATCACACGCACCAGCTGCCAACCTCAACTTCCCATCATGCTGCCATGAGGCTTCACGTCCCTCTGAGAAGTGGTTCCACAATAATCCCAGAAAATGGTCTGCAACCTGCCTGACACAGCGTGTGTGCCCGGCTGGGGCCAGCTTCAGCTGGAACAACAGAGAAATGAATTTCCATGGTAATTCAGCACGAATCTCCACTCCCCCAGAGCATCCTCGGGTGAGTGGGAAGTGAGTGGGAAATGCATTTCTAATTTCACACAGCCTGCCCTGCTCACCAATAACACACAAACCAACATCAGCCGAGTTTGAGAGAAGTTATCATATTTTCCATATGTTTCCCAGTAAGAAAACAGGAAGGGAGGAGAGACCCCCACCAGCCTGTCCTCTGAGCCACATACACCACAAGAGAAGCCTGGGATTATGACCATGTTTTGTAATTGCTTGAAGTTTTCCTGGGAATTTCTCAGGCTCCTGCAAGAAGAAATCCCCTGCACTCAGCCCAAGAATGTCATTTGTGTAAACCAAGATGGAAAACACACTGTTGCAAAACTCTGATGCCGTGACTGAACCATGTACTGTAAATGATTTATACAGTAGAGTTGCTACAAACACACAAAGTGCTCCAAATACCAACTGTCCTCTTCTAGTTTTATTTTCAATATGATGCTTTTAATCTTCAACTAGGATCTTTGCTAGAAGCAAACACTTCAAGCTCCTGGGAAGCAGGAGTCACAGTCACACGTGCACTCAGCTGCACTTCCCTGCCTGTGGCTCCCACACCACCGACACTCAGAGGAGCTTTGACAGAGACATGGAGAACTTGCTCAAGTATCCAGCCCCAGGATCTGACATCTGGCAGCCCTGGCCACCAATCACCTGAAAACATAATTTCCTTCCAGCAGGACTTTGCTCAGCTCAAGGATACACCTGGTGCTTTCCTGCATTACACCACTGACACTGATGAGGGAGGTCACTGCTAAAAGCTTCTCTTACTCTAACCTTCAGGCAGTCTTTGATGAGCTGATCCAAGTCAGAAAAAGCTTCTGTAAGGTCATGAATAAAGCCAGGCAGAATTTCCATCATAAAAGAAAATGAATGGGAACAGTGAGATGCCACAAGGAACATTTTCCCCGTTCAGCACAGGAGAATTTATTTAAGATATGTCTATCCATAATCCTTAATGCACAGTTCAAGGATTATGAACAACCCACTAAACTAGTCAACAGGATTATTCCATCTCTCAAGTCGCTGAGCCCCTGTGTACACCCATGCTCCGGATGGGCCAGCTGCAGAGCCTGCCAGGAAGTGATCGCCGTCCCTCTACGAGCACCTCCTGGCCACGTCAACCCTTCTGCCCTGGTATTTTGCATCTTTGGGACTGTGAATCAAAGGAAGGAAAGGGACTATCTGGAGTCACATGGACATGACAGCATGTCAGGAAGCCATACACAGCAACACCATGGTGACTGCCCAAGCACTGGGGACTACAGATAAAGAGTGCCTGAAGCTCCTGCACTACTCTCCTGCTGCTCAAACCTGCTCCTGCCTCTTCCAAGTTTCAAAACAACAGAGGCAAGAGAGGAAGAGGAGATCTTCTCCTTGGGCTTCCATCAGAAGTGAGACACCTGCAAGGGAGGTCTCCACACACAAACCCAAGCAGCAAGCTGTCCTGGGAGCACAAGTTAAAAATTGGAATTCAAGGAACAGGAAGAAAACTGAAGTACAGAAAACCCAATCTGGTCCTTTACCAGCTGGATGCATTTGACTGGGAGAGACCTAATGGTTAATGTAGTCCTCTTGGGCAATCTTTGTGCTCCTCCTTTGCCTTGATCTCCACTCTCAATCCCCCCACCTCAAACTCCAAAGAGCCCAGAAGGTTTTAAAAAAACCCAACTAGAAAGCAGGATCTACAGCTCCCTTCCACGATTCACCTTCCCACACGTTAACATTTGGGCAGGGACAGGTCAAAACCCACAGGGGCACCAGCAAGGTGTGGAAAGCACTTTGCCTCCCACAGACAGAGCTCTTGATGGAAAAACGAGTGATGTGTGGGAATCCAGAGGCTGCCGGGCCCTGCCCTTCTATTGTATTTTGTTTAAATAGCCCTCGCCTCCCGACTCACAAGCGGCTGAGCAAGGAAAGCCCAGCCTAAGCAAACACGAACAGCAAAGAAGGAAACGCTTCTCCAAAAACCGGTGCCTGAACTTGTCTTGCAATGGAAAGGATGCATTTAGAACACTTATGATTCAGCCACAGAGGGGAGAAAGGGGGGAAAAGGCAAAGAGCGCATAAGGGGGAGGGGGAAAGGCATGCAGGCGGCGAGAGCAGAGCTCGTTGCTTGGAGATTTTGAGCGTGGGTGCCAGTTGAGTTCCTGGCAAGGGCTGCCCACCTGCAGCATCTCCCAGCTTGGAGGTGGGATTTCACAGAGTCACAGCATCACAGAATGACCTGAGTTTGGAAGGGACCCAACAAGGACCATCGAATCCAACCCCTGTTCCTGCACAGGACAGCCCCAGTTTCTCACACCGTTTCTGCCAGGTGAGGCGAGGACCCGTGGAGGATGGAGGGCCCGCAGTCCCTGCTCGCTGGCACCTGGTGGCAGCCCAGTGAGGGTCCCGGGCTGGAGCAGAGGCGCAGGTACCCACTCACATGAGGTCGGGCCGGTGCCGGTGCAGGATGGCGCAGAAGGCGAGCCCGTCGCGGAACGAGGTGGTCATGTTGGTGATGCTGACATCGCGGTAGCCCTCGCACTGCTGCTTGCACCACAGCTGCAGGTTCTGGATGGCCGCCATGGCCGAGCCGAGCCGAGCCGCTCCGCGCCGGGGCTGCGGCGGACACCCCGCACCCAGGGCGGCTGCGACCGGGGGAGGCGCGGGGGGAGGCGGGGAGAGGGGCGGGGAGAGGGGCGGGGAGAGGGGCGGGGCCTCCCTCCGGATCACAGCATCGCTGAATGCGCGAGTGGGAAAGGACCCTCAAGCATCATCCAGTGCCGCTCCTGTCCCTTCACAGGACACCCCCAGCACTCACACCGTGTGTCTGAGGGCATTGGCCAAATGCTTCTGGAATGTTGTCAGGCTGTGACTGCTTCCCTGGGGAGCTGTTCCAGGGCTCCACCACCCTCTGTCCAGCCTAACCCTCGCCTGGCTCACCTTCCTGCCATTGCCTCAGGTCCTGTCGTTGGACACCAGAGAGAGGAGCTCAGCTCCTACTCCTCCTTCCCTTGTGAGGAACCCTCGAATGCTATGAGGTCCCCCCTGTCTCCTCTTCTCCAGGCTGAACAGACCAAGTGACTTCAGCCACTCCTCATACAACTTCCCCTCCAGACCCTTCACCAACTTTGTGGCCTCCTCTGGATGCTCTCCTGTACCCAAAATCGCACACAATACTCGAGGTGGGGCTTTACCAGTGCAGAGCAGAGCGGGACAATCCCCTCCCTCACCTGGCTGGCGATGCCATGCTGGATGCACCTCAGGACGTGGTTGCCTTCTTGGCTGTCAGGGCTCACTTCTGGCTCATGTTCAACTTGTCGTTGACCAGAACCAATTCCTTCCCGCAGGGCTGCTCTCCAGTCTCTCACTCCCCAGGCTGTCTGTCCATCCAGGGCTGCTGCGTTCCAGGTGCAAAACCCAGCACTTGCCCTCGTTAAACTCCATGTGGTTGGTGATTGCCCAGCTCTCCAATCTGTCCAGATCCCTCTGCAGGGCCTCTCTGGCCTCAAGAGTGTCAACGGATCCCCCCAGTTTCGTGTCATCAGTGACCATGGTTAGTAAGCCCCCGAGTCCTGCACCCAGGTCATTTATGAAGATACTAATGGGAGCATTTTGGCTGGCAGAGAGGGGGGGAACAGCCACAAATGGGGGCATTTGGGCCAAGGGCTGTGTGGGCACCCTGTGTGGCTGCTCCTCCATAGCAGCACCTGCACCACCGGCCCAGGATCCCATACTTTGGGGTGATAGAAATTTCCTGCAAATTCCCTTCGCACCCATGCACAAGACCCCCAGGTTTCCCTTGGGAAACAGCAGCCATGCAAAGGAGGCATGAGGAGGAGGATGAAGCATAGCTGCCCAGAGGCCTCATCCCTGCCAGGGAAGAAGGGCACAAGGTCTGCCTGGCCTGGGGCAGCCCACCAGGCCCTGCTCCACCACCATCCCCTTTCCCATAGAACGGGAAGAGCAAGGTGTCTGGATGAGTGGGCCAACAATGTGGCCAACGCCTGTGGTGCTGGGCTGGCCAGGGCCGTGGGCAGCCCCATTAACACCAAGATCAGGGGCAGCAGCAACAACACCCAGTCCTGCTGCTGCACCAGCACCACCAAGTCCTGGGGCAGCACCATTATCACCAAGTCCTGGGGTAACTCCATTATCACTACATCCAATGGCAGCACCACTACTGAGGCAGTACCATCAACATCAAATCCAGAGGCAACTCCACTATTGCCAAGTCCTGAGCCAACCCCATCAATGCCAAATCCAGGGCAGCTCCGTCAACACCAAGTCCTGGGGCAGCCCCCATCATCACCAAGTCCACGGGAAGATTTATCGTCACCAAGTCCTATGGCTGCCCCGTGGCACACACATCATGTAAAGTAACTCACCAGATCTCCTGCAGCTGACAAAACTGCCCAAGAGACAAGGTAACACTTTAGGAGCTGCTTATAAATTAGGTAAAAATAATTAATAATACATATAATATAATATATTAATGGCATTTCTATGACATGATATGGATAATATACATTAATATATAAATACCTCACAAATAATTCAGTGTGTTTTCATTTCATCAACAATCACTGGCCAATGTATTTACTTTATGGTAAGGATTATACATTTCATTATAAATGGCTTGCTGGGCATGTCAGCAACTTTTACATCTCCATTCACTTTATTATTAATGGTTTCCTGAACAGTAACAGCATAATAACGCACACAATGCAGCATGAATATTTTATGTGGCATCTATAGTCTCCCATTTATCATTTATAACAGGCTACAAAAACATTATAAAACATTTATTACAAATTTATAGATCACTTTATACTAAAACAAAGTTGTGTTATAAATACATTATTAATCCTTTATGCCATTTATAGGAATCCCTTGTAATAAGGCCTTAGCATATGTTGCTGCACAACCATAATAAGAATGGTGTGGCAAGGAGGAAATATGGCTCAGTGAGCCTGCTCCAGAATACTGGGTGTATTCTGTGAAGGAAAGCATAAACATCTGCACTCAAAATTAATCAGACTACCAAGGGACTGATCAAAAGAAATGCTGGATTGACTCAAAGTTGGGGGTTTTATCCACTTTCTTGAAAAAGACGCTTGTTTTCTTGGAAGTTGGGAACTCGCAGCGCTGAAGCCCTGAAAGCTGAGCTGTCCTGCTTTGTTTCCACACCAGCTTTTCATTAGATTGATAAAATTTGCATAATTTACAACAAGCCAGCTGACTAATGATGGGCAGCCCTTCCCATCCTCTGTCATCAAGTAACTTAGGGCTTGGTGAGAAATAAAGAGGATGCACTGAGTTTAGGAATTGCATTTGTGGGGTTGCTTTATGCACGACCCAAAGACTGTTGAGCAGTGTGCATCCCCCTGCGGTGCTTGCAGCCTTCACAGTGCAGCACTGGAAAATGAGGAGAAGAAAAAGATGCTTGAAAATGGAGTTGTTGCCAATTGCTAGTGATACAAATAGAGAAAATCAGCTCCTGAGCTCAGCTTTGACACAGCTGTAGTTACTCACCCCTTTCAGATTTAATGGCCCAGATGGGGCACGGCCCAGGGAATGATATTTAGTTTTTTAAAAATATATTTGTTTAACATGACAATCTGTCTTCTAACAAACCTGGTTTAATGAGTCGATGCGGTCAGCCCCTTCTCATTACCTCACGCTTTG
The DNA here is from genome assembly GCA_033558185.1 of Dromococcyx pavoninus. Lineage (NCBI taxonomy): Eukaryota > Metazoa > Chordata > Aves > Cuculiformes > Neomorphidae > Dromococcyx > Dromococcyx pavoninus. Next base: position 213,088 of record JAUMJL010000969.1, read on the forward strand.
GGAAAGAGCAGCTGGGGCTGGGTGGCAGGGGACACAGACCCACAGAGTGGAAAGCCAGGCTCAGGAGAGCAGCTGTGGTTTTCTGTCTATCCCAGGCCACTACATTTCACCTCTTCCCTTCCTGCATCGAGCCCGGTCATCTGTCTTAGACTGAGACGGTTGTATCAGAAAGGCATCCAGGCTTACAGACACAAGAAGAAACTATTAGTCACTGGCTCTGAGCTGTGCATCCCACGAGAGTGTTATGTTGGAGGTACAGCCCTTGGTACACCAAGGCTTGGGTCCACCTTCTACCCTAAGGTGATTAAAACAGCATTGCTGAAGGATTGGCTGGTGCAGTAATGGTATTACTGCTGGCCCAGTAATGGCTTCTCAAAATACAGGCATCAGCGACTTGTGCAGTGTTCTTAGTGATTAAGGAGAGCTCTGCAGGAGTTTATAGCTGTGATGAGTCTTTAATGCACCAACAGGTAAACTAACAAGAATAGAGGGAGGAAGAGGGCAGGAAGGGGGCCGAGCTGCCTGTGCAGCTGCCTGCCCAGCTGCCTGCCCATTACTCACCACTGCTGTTCTCCCAGGACGTTCCTCGTGGGATGATGCTTACAAATCCTTACTCTGGATTGTGTTTTTCCCTTCTACATCTTTTCCTTGGAGGAGCCTTTTATATCCCCAGCCCTTTTGGGACCTTGCATGCTCTCGCTGAGGTTTCCCAGTGCTGCTGGGTGAAATTTCCCACCTGTGATCCACTGCTGGCTCATGGAGCAGAGCGCGTCCCGCGAGTGCAGTGCCTGCTCCCCTAGATCTCTTCCCGAGGCATCTTTGGAAGACATGGACTGATCTATTCTTCTCTGCTTACAGACACTTCTCCTTTTCCTTCTCTTCCAGTTCTTTTCCTTCTCTGCACTGCAACAGGGAAATGCTGAATGCTTCCTGATGGTTGCTATGACTATGACTACTGGGGATTACCCTCTGCCATTACCTCTTAAATTTATCCTGGTTCCTGTATGCAGCAGCCTAGACTTTACCATTAGTACAGAAAAGCTTAAATATATGACTAGGACCACCCTAAATCCCAAAGAAAAACAACCAACATCAGTTAGCTTGAGGGAGAGGGAAAGGACTGATTCCTTATATCAGACAATGTGGGGCCTCTTGAAGCTCAGAATGAAGTCATGAAGATATTTTTCGTAAGACTGTAACATCATAGAAAAACCACATCTTTTAACTATTGTGGGAAATCAGCTGATCAAATTGAGCTACTTCATAATTTTGCTGCAGGCTGTTCTGTCCCAACAATAGGAAGTGTGTGTGGTAGCCAAGAGCTCTCATACATTCCTGTGACAGTGGCTTGTGTTAAATTGAGGGATTCAAAATGAGAAGAAAAAAGTATGCATCTCATCAGTAACATGCCTCATCAGCTCTCTCTTCCCAGAAGGCAGCCAGGCTGACTCCACAGAGACAGAAAGGCTCAAGCCAGGGAAAATAAAGCCCCAACACTTTCACAGCTACTCACATAGAAATGCTTCCACACGATGCCCGCCTCTTCTCACAGCCTGGCCTGTCCGACCTGCAAAGGAGCAGGAAAAAAGTTATTACAAACTTCAAGTCTGCACACGAATATCCACTGAAAGAAGATGAAAGTGAAATATGAAGTTACAGAAAGAAACGCTTTGGTAAATCTTTCAGAGAGATTTATGAACCCCCAGGAAGCTCGTAAATGGTAAATTCATTATCCTAAAACCTCAAAGGACCAAAACCAGTGAGCAGCAAAGTGTGTCCTCTCACCACAAAGTCACACAAGTGTCTCTCCCTTGCTATCCCTCCTGGCAAGAGGACCTGCCAGCTTTCCAGTCACCTGAAACAGGTGAGGAACAGGCTAGAGGTCAATGCCAGACAGTTATTTGCAGGCAACACAGAGGGGACACATGCTGCCTGCTATGCTCCAGGTGAGATGAAAAAATTAAGAGGCCATAAACAGTTGCTTTATGGGTCACCAGAGAGTCTCAGGGAGCTAAAAGCAGCTCTCCAAGGGGACTGGGAATGGTGTTTCTTTCAGAAGGTCGTCTCCTCTGAGGAAGCTGAAACAGCTGGTGGTGATCCCTGATCTTTGCCCTACCATGGCAGAACGCTCCCTCCAGTCCTCTGGGAGCAAGACTTCACCATTCTTATCAGAAATCAAAAGTGAAAATGTGTTGTGCTGATCAAAACCTGTTTGGATCACAAGATTGGGTGAGGTGATCCATATCTATCATGGCAACCATGGGAGCAAGACCTACCCTGGAGCAGGAACTGCTTTGAAATGCTGTCTTATCAGTGGAGCAGAGTTTAAAGCCTAGAAACCCGGTAATATTTGTTAGTGATTAACCACGTTAACACCATGAAGCAAAGAAGCACTTTGCCTCTTCCAGGCTTGTGGACATGCATAAGTCTCCTTTTCCTGGTGGTGGGATTTCATTTCACAGGAACACAAAGGCACTTGCTTGTCATTCAGCTTATTGCTGACCTCCAAAATCCAGCTGGAACCTCACTCAGAAGAGAGGCTGCCTCCTACCTCAGGTTACTAACCTCACAGCAATAAAATCCTCGAGCTGGCATAATTTTAAAGGCCAGAACCTTCTACTTTTGGACTGAATTGATATGAAAAGCTACAAATTGCCTTGTTTTCACCCAGACCAAACCTGAAGCACCACGTGCTTTATTTGGAGAACAGTGGCTCTCAGAGGGAGTCCATGAATGTACAAAATTCAGACTCTCTCCAGACCTTGCCTATCAGTGTGGCCACTGTGTGGTCCTACAAAGCCACTGACACCTGCATGTCCCTGTGGCTGCAGAACAGCCCTGCTGTGGTGACACCATGGCAGATGTGGTTTAAGATGTCCTACTCACCCTCTGCCGAGTGCCCTTAGAAGTCTCTCTCTTCTCCCAAGATGTTCCAAATAAACCTTGGAGAGCAAACCCATAAATCATAGAATGCTTTGGGTTGGAAGGGACCTTAAATATCATCCAATTCCAACCCCCCTGCCATGGGCAGGGATATTTTCCACTGGACTGCTATGGTTGCTAAGCATCACTGTAGATTTTATATCTCATTATTGGTTTAAAAAAAAAGAGAGAGAGAAAGGGAGGTAATTTTATTACTCTTATGGTATGTTTTCTATTATTTGCATAATTGTTTAATGCTAATAAGACAATTAGCAATTCTTACAGCTTAATAATTACCCAGCAATGACTGGCCTATTATAGCTTAATGATTTTTTTAATTGTTGCTGGGGGTCTTGACATTCTTTTGCCCACTATCTTCTTGTGTTAGAGATGTTGTTCATGCAAACAGGGTATTGCCAAAGGCAAGACACCACCAGCTACACAGGACAGGCAGATGTGTTATTATAAAGGTCTCTTGAATTTAAAAAGGGGGGGGGGGAATGCAAGCTCTGTATTCTGCTGCTTTAGGGGCAAATTATCCAAATAAATGGAGAGGCAATGCAGAGGTTTAAAAATCAGTCCATCTTAGGCAAATGCTGTCCTATAGTGCCAGTGGGGGGCTGGCTTTGGCATTCCCAGAGCTAACAAAAGGCTTGCCAGTTTTAGTTTATAGTGAACAACTCCTCAAGTTAAGCACGAATCACACCACCCTGGACTGTGGTACGGCCAGAGGGAAGTTAATTGGGGGCAGGCAGGCTGGGATTGTCACTGACCAAGGTTACAGATGAGGCTGGCGAGAAGAGGAGGATGGTGGGACCTCAAGGAGCAGTCCCAGGAACAGACTCCACAGCCCACATTTACACAGAGATGATAAGGATTGGAGATGGAATTTTCCTCTCCCCTTTTGTGTGAGGATTCTCACATGCTGCTCCTTGCAAGGGGAGGCTTCTCTGTTTTCCTGCCTTCCTCTTTTCTAATGGCTGGCAAAATGTTGATGCCTTTAACCACGAAATCCCATTTGCTGGCTCTTACCTGTACACCTCTCCCAGCGTTTCCACTGCTGCTGTAGCAGGTCAGGCAGATTTGCCTCTGAGCTCAGTGCTGGGACTCTTCCAGTTCCCCAACATCAAGCACACCCAGGGGCAGCTGTCACTGAGTCAGGAGCGCGCAGGCACCTCCACCATTAGTCATGCCCTGTCATGGTGCTCCAGGACACCCCTCACAGATCCTGGGATGCACAACCCTGCCTGGAGCTGGGTCAAACAACCACAACCCTATGCTGGGGCATTGGCACATGCTCCCAGCTACACAGGGCCTGGCACCAATGGGGTATGGCCAGGTTAGAGATGCCTACTTGTGCCCAGCAAAGGTCCATTATGAGCATGCTGGACAAGTCTCCACCTCTCTCCCAGGGTTGCCACATCTGGGTCATAAAACATGATGTTTTGATCACAGGTCATAAAACCATTTGATCTTTGCAGCACAGAGAAATAATTTGAAGTAGGAAACCATCACAAAAGCTGCCTGGTGTTTGCAGGGTGATCCCCTGATGAGTGCAGGGTACAGAGGTGGGACCTGGTCACCTCTGTGGGGAAGCAGCTGGGCTTTGAGAGGAATTATCATAAAGGCCATTGCAACATGGGTGAGAAAGTGTAACGTGCCCCACCTCCCAGGCCTTGGCTCTCTCATGCTGGAGCCTGTTCAGAGCCTGGATTCAGCTATTCCTGCATTCCTGCCCTGTCCTTGCCAGCCAATGGTTAGGGAAAGGGCCCTGCAATGCCTCAGTTGCTCCCAGACTGCCCAGCTTCCCTGGAGCCACCTGAGCTCCCCAGTCCTCCACCACCTCTGGCCAGCACCAGGCATGCAGGCACCACAGCAGGGCCAGCTGATGCACAGGGTTGTGCCAGCCCTGCCCTGAGCTGGGTGCAACCACAGGATGCCAAATAAGCCTATAGCCAGTTTTCCATTCCCCATTGTGCCTCCCATTAGAGCTGGGATAGGATTCCCAGAGTACCCGAGGAGACATAAAGCCTGCCCACAAGCCAGAGTTGAGCACACCCCCCAGACCCACATGGACTCCCTCAGACACCAGCCCTAGCAGCCCATGGCCCTCCTAGGAAGCTCTTGACCTACAGCAGATCACGGTAAAGAAGTGTCTTAAAAGGGATTCTGCACCACTTTGGGATGTATTGTCCGGATTGGAGACAGGAACGGTGACTTCCACGGGGTGAGTCACAGGGACCCCACGGGCGGGGCCAGGAACAACCCAGCTCTCCTTGAAGAGAGGAGATGGTCCCAGCCCCAGGAGGAGCCCTTGAATGACAACACTGTCAGCTCAGCAGGGATGGGAGGAGAGAAGGCGCTCAGGCAGGCGGAGATGAAAGTTACAGAGTGTCGATTAAAAAGAGGGCGACTGTCAGGGCACCAGTAACATGATTCAGAGCCCTCACGGCTGCCTTCCCAGACAGGAGGGATGGGCTCCTGCCCTGAGCTGTCTCTGCACAGTCAGGCACCCCTTGACAGCCCTGTTCTCAGCCCTGATCTGCTTTCAGTGATGTGCTTCAAGCCAGTGCAACCTGCTTAACTCCACTGGGTCTGAGCAGAGGGTGGCAGCAGAGCAAATCCATCACAGGAACCTTGAGTAGTAGCAAAAAAGGAGAGACATCAACAAATCATGGATGATGTTTCCTTCTATCAGGAGATCTATGGGAAGGCCCAGCTTTGCAGAGTAACTTCCACCCACGTTTCATCCCTTCAGATTTGTTTCCTGATCTCCCAGATTTCTGGTGATGATAAAGAGATGCTCCCAACATCTCCGACACATCTGTCTCCACATTGCTCTCCAAACCCTGGCTGTCCTGGTCTGAGAGGTCATTAAGTACCTCTGCCAATATCTGAGCATCCCCTGCTCCTCCAAACCAGGCATCCTGAGCTGGTCTGCTCACAGCAGGTACCACCAAACAGACAAGAGTAGAATTTGGGGCCAACCACACAATCTGGTTTTACTCATACGTGTTTCGAGTTGCAGCCCTGGAGCAGGAGCTCCAGAAAGCTCCCCTGCAGGAAGCACCTTCACCAAAGCACCACTACTTTAACTCACTGTCTTTGTGTGGTAACAGTCTTGAGACGTTTTCCTTGCTCCTTGATTCCAAGTCCTGTGAAAAGCCCTTTTCCAGCCAGTCCCACAAGTTCCCAGCTGCTCTAGGCCCACAGCAGCACCAGAACTACAGCCCTGCTCTGACAAACTGAGCAGCACCTTAATGATGTCTGAAAAGGGACTACAGTGAAAGGAGCCAATAATCTCACTGGGAACCCTGTAGAGAGGCGTTAATCCTGCTGTCACCAAACCCCTCAGGAAAACCATTTCACTGACTTGATCATCTTCAGCTGTTCCTCCACCTAATTTATATGTAGCTAATTGCCACAGTAGTGGCTCCGGATGCGAAGCAGATGCTGCTGAGGAAAGGAGCATGTTCCATCCTTGAGTGATGGCTCTAATTTCTTTAAATAAAGGCAAAGCTACTTACAGTTGATGGGAGGTTCAGATCTCCCTTTTCTTCTCCATCTCTCTGCAAAGCCAGCCATTCATTCATATTTTGACACACTACCAAAAGTGCTCAGCTGTGACACTCCTCGTTTGCAAGAACTGACAATATTTCTCCACCCAGCTGCCCGTGAGGTCACAACTGTCCCTGCCACCAGCAAGGAGATACAGACTTATTTACACCTATCCATAAAATTCCTCCAGGATTTTGGTCTTTAGACTACTACAAAGATTCTCTACGGAAAGGTGGAGTGCCAGAGGAACAGAGACAAACGATATGAAAGCAAACCGGTGACTAGAATTAAGCAAGAATGAGCATATGTGGCAGTTATTTCTCTGGAGCAGAGGGAAGGAAGACACCACTTTTTCTGTCCTCAAACAAGAGCTGGTAAATGAGCCATTGCCCCTATCAGCAGACAAGAGCCAGAGAGCAGCAGTCAGAAGAGTCACAGGCAGATCCCAAGAGGAAACCCAGCTGCTGGTTCCAAGACCCCAGTGTGACAGTGGCCAGCTGCTGGTATGTTTGCAGATGTACCAAAAAGTTTGCTTCATTTGTTTCTAAAGAAAGGTTTTCTAAGGAAGCTCTTAAAAGTCATCCTGTCAACAGCTGGTGCTGACCAAACTCATCCATTTACTCCATTGACCCTTCTAAACCTTTTCCATTCCTCCATATCCTGTAAAAGGCCAAGATAGCTCTGTGAGCATTTGGCCGTGGAGACAAGTCTTCCCAAGATGCTTTGTCTAGAATACAAGAGGCTGAAGAATACAGAGAGAGGGATGCCAAGCTACACCCAAGGTAGCACAAAGAGAAAGGCACAATGGAAATAAAGAGAATTTTAATTAAAAAAGAAAAAAAACCACCCATGCCTAGAAAACAAAGCGGTCTCTCCCCCTGCACAGATTTACATGTTCCCTCCAACACGGAGTGCAGAGATTTCAAGTGCAAGGCCCAGCGCCTCCTTCGGCTCTCCCAGCAGCTCAGCCTTCCGGTAGAGAGGAAATAAAACAACAAACTGACAGCCACTGCCCCAAGACCCCACAAAGGAAGTGGTCCCTGTTTGGCACAACGTTCAGGAGATCTTTCTCCCACAGTCGTGGTGTCTTTGCCAGACAGATCGATCCTCACCCGTTGCAATCTTCAGTCAGCACACTCTCCTTTTCCAGCACAGTCTGGCCTGCTACAACACCTCTTCAATCTCCAGCACATGGGGGGAACTACACTGTGTTCTTACAGGCCTTCAATGCAGCTGATGAGTCCAGTTAAATTAATTCCTCTGAAAGTGAAGCTCCCAGAACCACATGTTCATATCGTGGCCTCCATGTGCAGAACCTTCAAGGCCTCTGAGATCTGAGAGCTGGTGTCGATCTGGCCGTACATCCCCACCAGGAAGGCCCTGTGCAGTAACACTGCTGCGTGCTCTGTGAAAGAGAAAGACAACACGAGGGCTGACCCGAGGGCTCCGACACACAAGCAAGAGCAATCTACCAACAAACACTGGCATGAACGTTTGCAGCTGCCCAAGAAATTCTATCCTTCCCTAAGAAAATTATGCAATCCACCTTTCAAGAGCTCCTTGGGCACGTGATCACGTGAGGGATCACAACTCAGAAAATCATAAGTGAGCAAATCCACTTCAAGGAATCATCCCTTGTCTCTACGACAAATCTCCCCTCCGATGCTCAGACCAAAGCTACTATTGACATAGCTCATCTGGGTGTCTGATGGCCTGGTCTAGGCAACACCAACCCTTGATAACTCCCCAGGGAGGCTGCTCCCAGAGCAGGAGCCCAGCTTTGACCTTCGTGAGGCCAAGCACACAGCAAAGGTGGCAGATATCAAGTTACCTTGGCAAAGGAGGGTGTATTCAGGCAGGTTCCTCAGCGCGGTCTGCACCACCTCAAAGTCTCGGCTGCCAAGGCAGTACATGAAGGTGGGAAGGAAGTCTGCAGCAATGCTGGGAGTAAAACACAACAGCATCAGCACAGTCCAAATCACCACCAACAGGCTTGTGAGATGGGCAGCCAGTGCCCATCAGTGATTTGGAACAGCCTAAGATCCAGAGGTCCTCACCTGGGGTTGTTCTGAATGGAGCGCAAAGCCAGGCTGAAGGCCAGGTTTCGGCAGGACTCCTCTGATGAACTCATCAGCTTCTGTAGGTTTGTCTGGAAGAAGATGAACAAATTAGGGTCCCAGGGCCATCCATGGAGCACAAACTCCTCAGACTTGTATTGCTACCCCCCTGGCACCAGTCCAGCCCAACGCACATCCAGCAGGTACTGCCTGAGCCAGGAAATCCCTCTCTGTAAGAAGGATTATCCTGGTTTTGAGTAGTTTAAAGCACCCTTCTAATTCCACGTGTAACAGCTGAGTTCTCCCTAGGCTCCATTGTTTGACAGGGCTGTTCTGCTCTCTCCTTGCCCCAATACTGGGAAGAGGACAGAGGGTTAATTATTCCTCTGACACAGAGTTACTGCAGACCCAGTATGCAATGGAGAGAAGATGGCAGGAAAGTAAATACTCACAGCAAAAAATGAGAGAATTTCTGGCCTCCGCCTGGACATCTCATCAATGTCTGTCAGCACCTCCAGGATGTCTGGTGGAAGACACAAGTTGAAAGGGGTGACTAAAATTCACTGATCCAGCAAAAGATGTTTTTCTTTTCCCAATGCAATCTCCCAAGGAGTCAAGTTTTCCCACCTGCACACAGAGCTAGAGTAATAAAGGTATTCTTCAAAAAGGATCAAAGAGGTGGGGCACGTGCCAGACCAGCACATCCCAGCTTGCCCAGTCAGAGGGCACCAGCACTGTCACATCATGAGCAGGGGAAGGAGTGGGGTCAGGTATGAGCTTTCAATTCCAGAACACCTTCTTCTGTAACTGAAAGGTCTTCACAGAAAACCTCTTAAAAGCACTGTTCAGGCAGGATTTCTTCCCTGTATTTCTGGCGTGGAAGGAAAACTGTCACCCCAGTACCACAATTTAGATCTGAACACTGGACACCTGTGACTTCAGAAGACCTTTTGAGAAGTAGCATATTGTTCCCATAAACCAGGTTAATATGATCCTCTTCTATGAAAGCCATGTAGGGATTTCTAAAATAACTACCGCTTCTAATCAGTCTGGTATTCTTACTTATATCATTAAAAAACAGCATTCCTGTCAGTACTCCAGACCTGGCTCAACATGAACTGCAGAGCTCCTGGAATTACTCATAATATCTCCCAGAGCACTTAAAAGATCCTTGAAGAGCCCCAGAGCAGAGGCATTTGCAGCACTGTTATCAGCTAAACGATAACAGCATCACAGAAAGCCTCTGTTACAGAATCACACAAAGTTATGGACAAGTTCATCCAAAACAAAACCACATCCTAACTGCTGGAGACTTCCAAACACAAGACTGAAACAAGAAACTAGCCTGCAGACAACAGGCAGGTACCAGGGTTGGCATCTGTCTGCATTTGCCCTGTGTCTTTGTACAGCTCTGAAGAGTCTCACTCACCCTCAACCGTTTGGCCTCTAGAGAGCCTCTTCATATATGGGGCCATTTCAGCTGGTGTGAGAGGAGTGAAGAGGGAGACACTGACAAGAGGCAGAGAGCCAGCTGCTGCTTCATCTTGGGAAGAGAGAGAGAGAAAGAGAACAGGTCACTGCTGACAGTACATGTAGTTTTAACAGGGAGACAGGGCCAGCATTCCAGCATTCCCTACCAGTATAGTTGTGTATCATGAGCTGATCAGCAATACTGTAACACAATTCCTGCCTCTCACACTGTCTTTAGCTTCACTGCGCCTTCTGGTACCCCTCAGCAGAGGCAAAGAGAAGGAAACTTCCCAAGCTGCTTTAATACTGAATAATTTTTCCATGCAAGTTGTAAAGAAAACAGTGGAGAAGTGGATGTACCCTTATGATCCCTTAACAGGCCAATCCTGAAGCGTGGCTGAGGAAGGCAAAATCCACAGCAATTAAAGTTGGCCTTGTTAAGAGCTATTCTGCTCCAGTAGCGATACCACTGACAGGAAAAGAAATCCCAGATACTGGTTCCAAATTGCCTTCTAAATACTCTTCTGTTGGGCTGTTTCAAGAAGAATGAGCACAGCACAGCACACAGCCCATAAAAACATCTGTGTTCCAAGACGTGCTGCAGGTTCACCAGCCGGGGTAACTCTTCCCTCCTCTCAGAACTCACCATCCTTCTCTTCATCAGAGCCCCGGTCCAGGATGCCACTCTTACTGGGCAGACTCAGCCCAGCCAGGAGGGACTTCAGCATTGCTAGGTCACTGTTGTCTGATGATAAGTCACTGGGGAAGAGATGGCATGTTTAGCTCTCAAAAGCAATAAGGGCAAGAGGACAAGTAAGAGCACATAAATGTACAGCAAACCAAATAGTTTTTCAGAAAGAAAACCAAGATTTTTCCTTTCATCATAAGTGGAATTCAAATGCTTTTTTCCCATGTCTGCAGGTGGGACCCTGCAACCATCACTGAGGGAAAAGACTTCCATGCTGGAAATGACTGCAGGGCACCACAATGCCTCAACAGGACATTTAGACCATTACGTGAGTTGAAATCATCATCTGACTTCCTTGGGCTCAGTCTGCACCTATAAAAAGGGCTGTTAATCTCAGAGACTAAGGGAGCTAAGGGTGAGAAGTGCCATATTCATAGCTATTTTGTCACAGCCTCTTGCTGTCTTCTGTCTGATTAGCTCACGGCAGCCTGACCGCGCAAGCTGTCCAAGAGCCAACCACGGGCTAACAGGAGTAAGGAAGCTTACTGGAGTGGGTCCGAGTGCTTCTGCAAGAAGGAGACAGCTGCCTGGGCATTGCACGTGATGTACTTGTGGATAAACTGGACAAACTTGCTGATGAAGGCAGCTAAGTGTCGTGAGGACTTTCTGTAGTTCTGAGGAAGGATTAAGAAGGTGAGAGTTAACAAAAAAAGCAGTGGTGCACTGCCCCACCCTGCACCTCTGGGTACCAGGAGTAGCTCCTTGAGTTCCTGCCTCCTTATTAAGCTCTCCAAGGTACCTGACACACTTTTGTTCTTAGGTATATGAAAGTCTTCCCTTCAAATGGGAGAGCTGGGCTGGCCCTGCGTTACGTGAGGTTCTCCCTCTAGTGGTTGAAACCCGCGCTTGGAGGGGGAGCAGGGACTTTCCTACCAGCAGCAGCCGGATGAAGGACAGGAGACAGTCCCACAGTGCCGCCTGGTGCTCGTTCTGGAAGACCTGCGGCTGGAGAAGCTCCAGGATCCCCAGGACGTGGATGAAGAAGGTCAAATGGTTCTGCTGCCTGAACTCCTGGAAATTGAGGTGAACGCGGCCGTGCAGCAGTGCTGCAATCATTGGCAAGTGCCTGAAATACCAAACAGAAGAAAATCCAAATCTAGGCTCTTTCTAGAAACAGTTACACATTGTTACATTTCAGTTTCTGGAAGGAAGCATCCCTTATCTTCTCCCAGGGTTCTAGATTTGATCTCTATATCCAGAGAATCAGCAAGCCCTATTTCCCACTCATGTTCTGTTCTCTAGTCTCCAGGAGGACACACAGAGCCAAAAGAAGTGCTGTCTCATTATAAGAGGTATGACTTTATGGCCCTTGCTCTTTTGTGTGTGAATGCGGATTCTGTCACAATCATCACGACTGCTGCAGGTTTGTTCCCCTTTCTAGGAGAAGGGCAGATGCTTTTCAATGAACCCCAGCCACACAGAGGGTGAAAGGAGAGAGCAGTACCTAAGAAGTAGGATGGGGTGAGCCACAGCTAGCTTCCTGCAGGCCATATTGGCGTCCCACACGCGGCTTTCCGACGACTTGGAGTCACTGGTGTCTGCGAGGAGGTTAATGAACCTGTGAACCAGGGCATCGAGCTAGAAGAGTAATGAGCAAACAGTTCAGAAGTTTAAAGCACAATCAAGCTCCTGGCTCTTCAGCAGCGTTTCCCAATTCCTTTCCAACTACAGAGGGGGTTAACAGAAATTGTTTTCAGGTAGGATCTGCTGGCAGATGTAAGGTTCCAGCTGGCACAGGATCTGAAGTTCACAGTCCCTACAGACATCAAAGCAGGATCAGACACCTGCACACTTGTGCTTTACAGAAGCCTCTGGCACACAGAAGCTTGTGCAGCTTATGCTGTTTTATAGGACACTGCAAAATAAACCACACCTCTGCCCCTGAGAGAGCAGGCAGGGAAGGGGCACCAGAAGAGCAAGGTAAAGAAACTAAAAGTGACCCGGGAAGCTCTTGCCAGTCCTCTCCTTTTAGACTGGGCATCGAAGCAGCACTGACTCTGGCTACACCACTAGAAAGGGGCTTTTCTATGCTTTGAACTTTACCTTGCAAGTGCTGCCATCTCTGGTTCCTTCACTGGTGAGAAGCATCTCGGGCAGAGGCACAAGGAGCTCAGGCAGTTGGAGGTATATCTGAAGCAGAAGGTCCTGGCAGCATTTTCCCACAGAGCTAAAGGAAAAAAAAAGGGAGAGGTCAGGCACTGGTCACTACATTAGTGCAACCACCAAACAACCCAGACACATCAAATTAGTAACAGCCTTCCTGCATATGGCAAACAGATCATGTAGAAGAGCAGCCACTGCAAATCTGAATAGTGTTTTTTCAGGCTTTGCTTCTTTTGAACTACTCAAATAATTCCCAGTCTACAGGGATCCACGCACAGTCTATGGGGATCAATCATTAAGCCATTGAGAGTTAGAAAACTGCGGTTACAAAGTGACACAGGACATGAAAGCTCAGTTTACCACTCCAGTGAAGAGTTACTGCTCCTGGGTCATCCCCATCCCAACTGGAAAAGCAGCACAACTGTTCAGAAGCACAACTGTTCAGACCAGCCAGTCTGTTCTTTACACAGCCACCCTCCATAGACCCCTGGCATGGTCTGTCCTGGGAGGCAGCACAGTGCAATGGCAACTGAGATCACTCAGTATCTTTTCTAACACCACCATAACTAGAATTAGGTCATTTGTTTCACTGCCACAAATCTACCATCTTCCCTTTCTTCCCACAGTGCTAACACAGCAGTCAGACACTAGATTGTTTACTATTCAACTTTGAGAGCAATCAGAATGGTCAAAAGCAGGATGCAATGACTCAAGGGATGAGAAGACAAGAAATACCACGATAGGAACTGCCAATTAAAATAACCATTGACTTAAAAAAAACAACCCCCCAAAAAGACCCCTAAAAAACCCATGGAAAACATTTTTCCTGAAGTCCTAAAAGCAAAAAGGCCTTAAAATGTAACTTTAAAAGTCACCTTCCTGGTCCATGTACCATTTAAAATGACAAGTAACTACAATTAGAGTAGACATTGCTCCCCATTTGCAACCCCACCTGCTTCCCCACTGCTGGATGCAGCTGGTCAGATACTCCGTTACTTTTTTGATGCTCTCAAGGTCCCCATGAGAACAACTGAGTAACAAAGGCAGTCGAGACTGGATGAGTGTGCAGGAGGCTTCTTCTGTGTTCTGGTGTCTGGTTTCTGCCTCAGCCAGGATCAGCTCCACCATGCTGATCAACTCTGATGCCTTTAGGTGGAGCACAAATTCCTCACGGCGCTTCTGTAATGCACGAGAACACCCAAAATGAATCCCTAGATCCTTATTTCCTTCTAGTTACACCTTCCCCAACTGGAATGGAATGGAACATCTCTTAGAACTAGACTTCAGAACTGCCCCTATCTAGAGCTCTGAAAGCACGCATCACAGCCCCACATGAAACCTCTTCATCCTTACTCTACTTCTGAACTCGTTTACTTCCATCCCAGCACGTGCAATGGGTCAGAAACCATAATTCAGTCACCAAAGAAACTGCTCTGTGGAGAAGAAATGCAACCCCCTTTTCTTGATAAAATGGGAATTATGCCTCACTGGGTTTTAGCCTACTCATCACTGTAGCCTTGTGCCTAGATCTTTAATGGATATTGTGGCAACTGCCACAGGAGCTGCAGAGGAAATGCCAAGTGGGCAAACTTATGTGTGTTCATATCAGCTTTTTGGACTCAGAACTGCCACTATAATATGTAACATAGCAGAGCAGCTAAGTGATCAGCTGAGGTGCAGTCAGGAAACTTGGCATGCTGCACCCACATCACTCCTGCCAGCTCTTGGGCCATGGAAAGATCAGGCATTGTGAAAGCATCACTTCTCCCTCCACCCAGAGTCTTGGAAGAACTGAACCACTACCTGAGGAGTTCTTTGGTCCCTTCCCTGCCAGATCCGAGGAATGTGAATACAGGCCCACAAGAAATCCAAGGATGCAGTTGGGTCAAACCTGCCAGAAGACAAAAGAAGACAGATTCACAATTAGAGTCAACGCAGCCCCAGGGCAGCACACAAACACATGGTAGTGTCCCTAAACATCATGAGTACTGTGATGAAAGAAACATCTGCAAATGTAAAAATAGGATTCATTAAGTCCCAAGAAGGGGGTTTGGTTCTGTTCCCAGATTATGACTAAATAGTTGTTGCAGTAAGCACAGCACAGGGTATGAAGCTGAACAAATGGCATTCAGCAAGTGTGGCAGCTTCACAGAGTCTTGCACCACAGAGCCAGAAGTCAGTCAGCAACACAAACAATTGGTACAATCAGAGCAGTGACCTTACTGCCCCAATGTACAGAACATGTACCCTGGATTGCAGAAATTAGTGGTATTGTTAGTGAAATCAATAATAAAATAAGCAAACCAAAATACTGGTAGCTTTAGAAGTATTGCTGCTTTAGTCAAGCCCTGAATTACTACTATTAGGTGTTAGCATTTCCTGGTCCAAAAGCACAACAAGTTTAAGCAAGATACTACTGCAATGGCAACATACAGGAGCTGAGAGCTCGAGCTGCTCCAGAGATCAGAATTGGGACCCTGATGCCTGGAAGGGGGTTAGAGAAAGACTGGTGATGAAGTTCAGTACAACCAACAGATCCAGCAGAGCCACCCAGGTACAGAGACAGCCATCAGTTTGCTATCCAAGCCATCTTTCAAACCCCGTGTTCCTAAAGATTACCAACAAGGGCAATGCTAAACAGATTTACCCTGCAATTAGCACTTCCTGTTTAGAACTCAGCCAAATCTTTATGTGCTGCTTCCATCACACAGCAGGTAATATTTATATCAAGGTACACAAACCAGCATGACTGAAATCAGCATCCTTTCTCACAAGGCCTGGTTTTGGCTGGGTTACATCTCCTGGCCCATGCACTGTAGAATGTGGCAGCTCTTGTTCTCAGCTTCCATTTGTTCTCTCACAGACACATAATTAGTCACCCAACTCAAAACTCCTTGCTAGGTCTAAAAAACAAGGCTCACCTTTGCTCCCGGTTTCTGCAAAGTAAAAGCCTGATGCACTGGTGCAGCGTGGTCCAGCTGGACTGGTGAGTGAGAAGAGCCAAGAGATACGGGCGGAAGGAGGGCACCTGGGACCCTGCCTGAAAGGGCCAAACAAGGAGGAGATGTAATAAACAGATCCTTACTGCCAGGTGGATGTAGGAGATACTACAAGGATTAAAGAATATAATTCCTGGCTATCCAGGCAGGAAGACAGCACAGAAGACAACAGGTGGATAGAGGATCTGAACTGCAGTACTTCCTAGCAAAACATGGCATTAGCCATGAAATTCAGTTCCAGTCTTTGCTTTGCCATAGCACTTCTGGGCAAGCTATTTATGTGCCTCTGAAAATGCCAGTGAAGACACAGCTGGCTGGGCTGTTATAGGACTATGTTGTGTCTGTAACGCACTTTGAAGTCCTGAAAAGACCACATCTGAGGAAATACAAAGATAAGATGAAATGCAAGCCTTGCACCGAGGAGGAGGCACCACAATCCCCCTCCCAGTCAGCCTGTACTGCTTTGGAACAGGTACAGCAACATGTGGCAAAACATAAAGCTACCCCTTGCCCTGTTTCCAGGTGCAGGTCAGTACCCCAGAAAGGAGGTTTCAGCACAGCAGTCCCTATACCCAACAACTCTTACTTTGTTCCAGGAGAACAGAAGCTTCTGCTGGAGATCAGGGCAGCTGCTGATGACCTCTGGGTCCAGCATCTCCAGCCAGTCATTAAGAAGGCCAGAGGAGGGCCCAAGCCAAGCTGCTTCAGAACTGAGGAGACAATAAAGCCAGTATCAGCGGTGATGTCATGAACCCAGACATACCAATGAATTCCCACCATTGCCCAGGCTCACCTGCAACTGTCCAGCTCCTTCTTCACTGGTGTTTCTTCTTTGTCCTGGAGCAACAAGGAGCTCACCACAGCAATTGGTTTCACAGCAGGAAACCTGGTAGTGGTCTCAACAGTAGCTGAGAAGAGGACAGTCAGGAGTTCCTCCAAGTATGGAGAGTGAGTTTCAATCAGACCTTGAAGGACTTTCAGAGGGAGAAAGATATCACTCATTAACTTAGGACGTCGTAAAAGCTATGGAACTTTGTAAGCGCATCGCAAAGACAATCAGATCAGCATTCCCAAGAGCCTGGCTCAGTAAGGAAGAGGGAAGTAATTTTTATCTGCGATAGCAGGCTTCTATTTCTGATTTTGCTAGTGGAAACCAACAATTTGCTGAGAGGCTTAATCCCAGTCCCAGATCACAGTCTATAAAGCCACATACCAGTCTAGGGGAAGGAGGTGATACGAGATAAGGACCAGCTTAGATCACTTCACATTTTCTGATCCAGGCAGAGGCAGCTTCCCAAAGCCTGCACAGTAGGCACTCCCTTGCTGGGCTGCCAGTTCAACCTGCTGCTGCTCCAGGGCAAGAGAGCAGAAGGACAGCCATACCTTTGCTGATGAGCTCTGGCTCCACGTTACACTGCTCTCCTGATCTCAGGGTCGCAATGATGGCTCGAACCGTGGAACTGATCAAGTCAGGGTCACGACGGAAAGTCAGAGCTTCTGTGAGGTGCAAGAAGCCACCTCGAACTGCAAAGAAATCACAGCATTGGTGTCACAGGGCCAAGCCAGCCCCATCAGGCTTCCCTTCTACACATGTCCCATGTGCCTCCGGGGCACAACTACTCAAACATTCACACTACACTCTACTTCTATTTTACTCCCACCAAAACCGCTGACAGTTCTTCTGCATCTTACTGGGACACGTGGCTGAGAGAAAACTCTTATAACCACAAACCCATTCCCATGCCTAAGTCTTGGTTATAGACTCCTCCTCCAACAGATGGCAGATGATGAACAACCCTACAAGATACAGTATGACCTTGTTCCAGAGCCATTCTTGCATTCTCATGTTTCAGGACTACAGCAAGCACAGAATTTCTGGCCTGAGCAACTCAAGTTTTCCCTGAAAGATCTACTGTGCTTGATGAGATGCTACCAAGTGTCTACTGCAAACCCTCAGAGCTAAATCACTTGTCTGCATCCTCATGGAGTTTATACAGCACAGTACAAAGCCTCTCTTCGCTCCTCCTAAGCACACCTCTCCAAAAGGCAGTCCACCCCACTGTCTGCTCTGGATGCAGTTTTGTTCTGTCCCCTTCTTGTCCCTCTTAGTCTACTGAGTCCCATAAGCTGCACAATTCCAGTACCATCACTGATCCTGTGCCTTGAGGAGTACTGCACAGCAAAGGCCTTCAGCTGAGCACGCAGAGGACCATCTTCCACTGCAGGGTTCTCCAACCACTGCAGCATCTGCATGAGGACTTTGAAGAAGAGTGAGGAAAAGGCAGTGTCTTGTGGCATGCAGCGCTGGGGAGAGCAATGGAAAAGACTTGCTTATACACATTTCAAGAACACAACAAAGACAGCAGGAAAGGTGCAGACAGTGGCATGGACTGCCAAGAATATATAGAGTGCATCTAATCTGCTGGACCACAGCTCACTCAAATCAAGTCAGCATCTCCTAGTGTACAAATGCCAGGCAGAAAACTCAGTCACATGCAATACCTCTCCCAGCAAAACTAAGGGTAACTTTGTGCCTTCTTTCACCATGATGAAAGAAATGAGAGATTCAACTGGATAAATGTCAGCCTGCTCTGAAGATTTCTTTGAGGAATTACAGACTTCAGCTCTCAAGTTGTCTGGAAATGCTTTGACTTGCAAGACATGTCCATGTTACAAAACATCACAGACTAGAGATCACTAAACAGAGACTCACAGCCAAAAATCCACAGTGCTGTGCAGTTACCAGGTTAAGTAGAGCACAACTAACTGTGCGTAAGCCCCAATTCTCAGCAGTGTTTGGCTAACGCAGCCAGCCTGCACCCAGATGCCTATGTTCAGGCAAACTGAGTCCCTCTGTGCCACGCTCCCCAGGCTCCCTTTCCAGCACTACACAGGTAGAGGGCCTGCATACAACAAAGCAGATGCACTGCAGGTTCCTCGTTCAATGCTACAAAGATTCTTGCCTTCGCTGCTCACCTGATACTGGTACAACTGGCGCATCAGCGGGCAGGAGATGAAGTGGTTGCGATGCATGGCCATCACCAACGCACCGCTGTGCGCAGAGTTCAGCAGGGCAGCTACTGCCTGCAGAAGTCGTGCTGTGATCCCCGACCCCTGAGAGCTCCCCTGGCGGATGGGAGCCAGCTCCTGCCCCAGGGCCTGCTGCAGCGCCAGGGCAAGCGGGCGCAGGTTTGAATTCTGCCATCGTGGGTCTGGATTTAGTGGGAAAAGCTAGGACACAGAAAGGAATATGACTATGAGAGCAAATTAAAGGACTTGCTATACCATAAACATCCTGAGGCAGAGGACTGATTTACTTTGTACAATTTGTGGACTAACTGGAACCTTTCAATACAGCTTTTTCAATATTTTAGTGCCTGGTACAGGAAGAGGGGCAGCATCTATGCAACCCCAACATCACTGTCAATACTTGACACCATACTACCCAAATACAGGCAACCAACTCGGCCAATTAACTCCCCATAGGCTCCTTCTGGAGTCAGTGTAGAGACAGGGGCTCTGCAAGCAGACAAGCCAGAGCATAAATACTGTTTGCACACAGCTTTGCTGCCAAGGCCCTGCGGGCATTTTGCAAATCCTTCATCCACTGCCGAGAGGAGAGGCACTATACACAAAACAAACAAGGTGCAGAGACAGAAACATGCTAGTAGGCACTGACAGAGTTAGGCATGATCAAATGCTACACCATGTTCAAACTACATGAAAAAACACCCCTCCAGTATCAATTCCAGCAGGCTGCAATGGTGCAGCCTCATTGCATGCAGGGCTTTCACATTGATTGCCTACAAACCCTGCAGGAGGAAGGGGTCAGAAGATACAAGTACAAGAGAAACAGATTCTGTAAAGCTGCTGCAAGGAAGCAGATGATCAGCCAGAGGTTACACCAGTACCTGCAGAAAGATGCCTGCGAGATCATCCTCTGGGCCCAGAACCCGCACCTGGCTTAAGGCCCGGATCCGGCTCTGGCCTTGAGAGCTCTCAGGACTAGATTTTGACCTTGCAGTCTCAGCGCTGTCTGCAAGAGGATTAAAAGAGAAGAAAGCAAAATGCTGTTATGGGAGCCAGCATCTTGAGCCCCAACATTGGATTGCCTCTACTAAGGAACTTAGGAGCTTTTATCTTAAGGCTGAGCAAGACCTATTTTTCCACATCATTCAGAACAATTCATTTTAGTAAACTCCAAAAATACTGGAATTTCTCCCCTTGCCAGGAGCAAAAAACTCTAGCAAGGACTGGTGTCTAAGTGTAGCTTGCTGATACACTGCAACATGACAGCTCTTCCTGTCCTTCTCAACAACAACAGAGTTTGGAAGCTGACTCTGATATTCAGAAGCTGAGGTTATCCCAGACAGTACCTCGTCGGGCCGGTAAAGAGGCAGTGAGCAGGGAGTGGAAAGTCTGGCCTCCTGTTGCTCCTCTCTCATGCTGAACTTCCACAAGGTGAGCCATGTAGTCTGAAAAAGGAAAAAAATACCAACACATCATCATCTCGCTCTCTTTAGTGAAGCTGGACAGAATTGTTGCCATTTGTACAGCTCCCACAGTCAAGAGAATTTGGTGTTCTGTGGACTTTGCAAACACAATGTTTTAGGCTCTGTTTCTTTTATAAGTTAGCCTCTAGATTACTTTTTAGACTCTGTACAATCCAGTCTTCTCTACTTAAGGAAATACAGCGAAGGGCCATCCAGACAAGCTCTGTAGAGGCACCTGCCTGCCAGAGCAGCCCGTGCACAGAACTAGTTTGGATGTTTCCAAGGAAGTCTCAGGAGATACTTGTGAAAACTGCTCAAGAAAAAGGAAAATGCCTCATCAGCCTCCTGTGAAGCTCTTACTCTTGTCCATGATGTTCTGCTCCAGCGTCTGTGGATCGTGAGATACTGCCTGATCCAGGTACTGCAGAAGTTTGCTCATGCTGGAAACTGGGATTCCAAAGGACTGAACAAAGAGAAGCAGCTGCTGTGGCTCCAGGTCCTGCAGGGCTGAAATAGACAAACAATGATTCCTCAGACCTCTGAGCTGTTCATAGAGGGTCACCTTTATTACCTGATCTTTGTGCTTTTGGCTGGACCAACAGTGGCACATAAATGACAGGGCTGCAGAGAGCTTAAAGCCAGAACCCTGACAGCTGCCTACAATGTCTTCTTTGCTCTGCAAATCATTGCCTTCTTATTGCATCTTCCAGTTAATTCACTCACTGGCTAATTTGATCCTCTGTTTAATTTGATCAAAACCTCAGAAACCTAATCATTCATATTAAAAAATAACTTCCACCCTATCTGTTGATGGCTGCAGGCAGGAATTATTGAATAATTCAATCACTGGCTACAGAGAGCTGTCATTTAATTAGTAAGAAAGGGACAAAAGCTCTGAATACCAAGAAGAAAAATAGCACTGATGAGCTGTGCAAGGACAAAAGTAACTACAGGTATAGCTTATATCCTTCAGACACTGCTTTCCACATTGCAAGCGCACCATGCCCTCTGGAAACAGTGCAGGGCCTGTTGTCTGGTGACTACCTAACTTAGTTCAATCTGAACTGCTGTAAAAAATAGGGCATTCAATTCAAATTCCCCATTTCCTTTAAAATAATTGAAATCACAACATCCATACAGACTTGCTCCCCTACTTTAAATGGAATAGTGACTGAATACAAAGGCCAGCAAGATCCAGCACTTGGACCAGAGCGGGAGGAACTGCCTTCCAGACCGCAGTAAGGAGCCCTACCAAAGGCACTCCCTGCCTGGAACGAGCTCATATTCTGCACATCTGTTTGACAGCCCTGAGGGACGTAGCAAAGAATCTATTGTATGTTTAGATTGTGACTGTCACAAAATCCAGAGACACGTTGCTTTCCAAATCCAAGCTCCCTGCCCAGCTACAGGGTCTGCACGGCCTCACCCAAAGGCATCCAAGCAGGATGGCTGGGCACGCAGAGGATTTGAGCAGGGAAGCCTCTCCCTTTCCTTTCAAGAGGCTCTGAAACATCACCAAACATCCCACAGGCTCACCTGCATCCACGAGACGTGGGACCTCAGAGCGGATCATCCGCAGCTTTAGCCAGTCAGGGAGCAGCAGAGCCTCCTCCGAGGTGTCAACCAGAAAAGCAGTAGGAAGGGGCTTTTTCTCCGGGAACCATATATCCAGTAAGGTATAAAAATCACCATCCCCTGCTTAAGAGTGGATACAAAATTATCTCCCGTGTTCATAAGCATCCAGAACACCCTGCCCTTCTCTATACACCAGAACCCTTTCTTCTTCAAAGGTCAGAAACTATTTGGGAATAAACATTATCAAGTGCAAAAGTGAACTACATATCCGAGTGACCACTTCTCAACTAGAAGATGACCAAGTTCTTGCTTAGCAGGGAGAGACACCATCATTTTAATACTTCCCTTTGTTTGCAGAAGGCAAAAAATAAGCAATATTCTGATAGATCTTAGAGCTACAAACAAATACTGCAAGTGACAAGCCCGTGAGTAGGAGGATTAACACAAGCACAACCTGTTAGGAGATGGCAGATAGAGGAAAGCCTCTCTATATTGTCCATGATGCCTTGAATAAATCTTCACTAACCTTGAGGTGGCCCTAGTGTCAGGAGAATAACCATGGCATGAACAACAAGGATGTGCATAGTGGCTGTTTCCCCACTAGTCCAACGAAGGAACACCTGATCCTGGGACTCTGACTGGAAAAGGTAGAAATAAATAGGATGAACAAAGATGAGAAGAGAAAGGAGAATGAGATTTGCGAGATGCAGATGGAAGTAGAACATGAGAATGAACAATTTTGATCAGACCAAAGTTCCACCTAGCCCAGTATCTCCAACAGTGGCCACAAAAGATACCTGAGAAAAGCTAAAAAAGCTTTTTACGTACACACGCACTTAGCTCTAATATTACACCAACCTCCAATTATTTTCAGATCAGGGAATTCTTGAACCAGGTGTGGTTTCTACACATTCAGTAACCCAGAATATGCTTCTCTTTTGTTTACTGGTCCAGTGAAAGGCAGGGAGGCACTCACCCAGCTATACACCTCCTCGCCCTCCTTGCTCTGGCGCATGCGCTTGATGTAGCGAGAAAAGATGGAGAGAAGAGCAACAAGCACTGCATCTGATTCAGCAGAGTAAGAGAGCTTGGAGAAGAGGTGAGACATGATGGTAGAGCGTTCCACTATGAGTCGGGCTACATCCTGCAGGGGCAAAAAGATACATGCAGTCTTTACTGAACCACAAAGCCAGGTTCTCCTGCTTCATTGCATCACACTCTCCAGTTTCCATCATCAGCCCAGTTAACGCCACTCTGGAGATAAAGAACCTGGCATCTCACCAGAGCGAGGTCGTTGTGCTGTGCTTGGTCCTCCACTGGGGCATGCTGGGAGAGGTACACAAGGTAAGCACTGATGGTCTGGGGATCTGTCTCCATGTGGATCGCCTAGAAGGAAAATTCCTCTTGTTAGAAGTCAGGATTTAATGAAAACAAGCACTAGCATAAAAAAAATTCTTCTGCAAGCATAAAAACATGCCAATATTGTAGCCACGTGCAGGTTGCTCAGGTTTGCTTTAGCATGAGCAGGACAAAGAATAAGCTGTTCACTTACCCCTTCCAGCTCCTTTCACGTACCTGTTGCAAGGCAAGAGCTGTTGTGGCTCTAACGCTGTCAAACAGCGGCAGCCTCGGGAGGTCTCTCAGCAGCCACTGATAGCCCTGCAGCAGTTCAGAATCACCAGAGTCTTCCTCCATGGGGTGATCTTTCTCCTCTCCATCACGCAGTCCCCCTTCTGACAGCACCAAGGACAAGCCCTGTGGAAGTCACACGGACACAGCTATTGCATTAGAAGTCACAGCTGGACCACTAGTTTCATACTAGTAAGCACCACAGAAACAAGCTTCAAACATCATGGAACAATCCAAACACAGCACACAACAGGTTTCATATCTCATGTAATGTGTTTGCTTGACAGCTGCCCTGCTTGAAGTTTCAGTCTTCTCTAACCATTATCTTTTTGAGGTCTCTACAATTCTGCTTGCCTTGACTATGCTCTCACTCACTCATTTACGTTCCCCACAGACAACAGCTGCTGCACATTATTCCATGTGGCACATGAGCTGTTTAGTCTCCACCTGAACTTCACAGAAAACATAGCAAAATCCAGCTCCAGCTTAAGAGAAGTACATTTGGCTGTTGAACAGCAGTGAGCAGAAGTGCATTTGGTGGAGTCTGGAGATTGAAACAAGTTACGGAAGAAGGATGACATGAAAGAATTCCACTGTGCTGGCTCTGGACTCATGACAGTCTAGGACTCTGCCCTCAGCTTCTACAAACCCTAGGTAAGAAGATTTTCAGTTTGCTCACCTTCATAGCCAAGACCCTTGAGGCCACCTGGGAGGAACTCAGGCGTCGTAGGAAATAGTCAAGCACCTCACAGGTTGTCTGTTCATCTGCTTTGGGACCCAGCAGCAAGTCTTGCAACCGTCCAAGCAACTGCCTTTGTTTCTGTTGTCTCTGCCAAACAAGAAGTTGGTCTTTCCAGTGAAATCAGATCTGGGATGCACAGAAAGTAGATATCACAACTTATCCCCAGGAGACTACTCACCTGGCGCTTCTTGGCACGCTGCTCCTTACTCTCACCCTCCTCTTCTTCTTCACCTGAGGTCGACTCATCAGCAGCATCATGAAGCAGGAACTCACACAGGCACTGCACAGGTAGGACATCCAAGGAGCCCTCGCTGGACTGAACCAGATCTGCCAGCCAAGGCATTGACTGTGATGAGGCCTAGGAAGCAGGATAACAACAATGCAACATCAGAACACAGATGCAGCACAGTGATCATTTAATCCCCAAGCAGTAAACCACCTTCCCGTGCATCTTAGCTTCCTTTTGGCCCTCACTCTTCTCAACTTTCAGAGACAAGGGATCAGATCCCAGCACAGCCAAGCCATCGAGGGAGCCCACCTGTCTTTGAATGATGTTGAGAAGGAAGTCAGGATGGCGGCTGCGACACAGGAGGTGGCCTAAGCGAAGCGACTGGTTCAGGCTTTTCACCTGCTCCAGGACGTGTGGAGGAGGCCTGCGTGGGGGGCCCCTGCCAGAGAAACAAGAAGTTATCCACAGGCTTCACAGATACAGCTTCACTCTGCATTGATGAGGATCAGTCAATTCAGTAGTGCACGAGGGCCACGTGCAGGTGGCAACAGAAGGACAAGGACCAAATGTGACACATATCCCACAGGCTACCCAATCTCAAGGCTCCTCTTGCCCACACCAAGATGAGCAATAGGGTTTCACAACTAGGACTCATGATGGCACCAGACTGCAGAGAGCTACTTACTGAGGGTCCAGACTTGTCAGCTGGGACAGCAAGAGGCTGCTGCTCTCTGTAATTGTTTGTTTTGTAGATGCAGCAGCCAGATGACCCTCAAATGCAAGAATCTCCTGTTTCTCTCTTTGGGAGATTTGAAGTTCACGATTAATCATCTCTGTGCGCGTCTCCTCATCCGTCAAGGTACATTGAGGATAGGAATAATTACTGAAAAAATGAGTTAAAAAAAGAAAGTGGTTATCTTTGCCTATTAAAAACTCATGAACCACAGCCAGAAAGACCCTGAGACATCAACTCCATTAGGCAACAGAGAATAAACAAAGCAGCTTCCCAGTTGGGCCAGGGTGACAGACCTTTTCAGCAAGGCACACCATAGTCACGCCTCCCTTTTGCTCAGCTTTATTCCCTTGCTTAAAATATTTCTATTGGGGGAAGGCACCTTTCCCACTCAAACTGCAGGGCTGCTGCCAGCCAGCTTATTTTACACCAGTCCCACTGGAAAGGAAGGAGTGAGCTGGCATAGATTTCATTCAGAAATATGTGCTTTCAGTGGCCTATTTGATTTATGTAGGGATTAAAGCATACTAACTTGGTCATAACCATTTCCATGAGCATCTTTAGAGATGGGTAGTCCTCCCATGCAGCCAGACCTGCAGCAGAGAAGGGCAATCAGGGATACAGGAAATTAAAAAAAAAAAGAGGATCTTTATATATACTCTAACACACTCCAAGGTTGTGAGATACACAACAAACTCACCTTGGCACAGCTCACCACACTTAGAGCACAGACAACATGTTGCCAGCCACGTGCTGGTCCAAACCCCCACGCTGTCTATTTTTACACACACAGGGGATACACACTTATTTAACTGTGATTATCTCACCAACCCAGCACATGCCTTGAACACAGGCAACCAGACTTCAGCAGACAGCACCCCGGCCAAGTTTTGAAGAAGAATTAGCGTTCTGAGAAATATCCACACTCACCAATGTTTTCAGGATTGAATGCAGCCACTACAAGGAGGAGAGGCCAAGCTTTCCAGTAGAGGGTAGAAATGGCTAAATTTGGAGGCTGGTACCTGCAAAAGCCATCAACAGACACAAGTGGTTAGATTTGGTTACTTAAGCCTGTCTCAAGATGGCTTTTCTCCTTAATTACACACTGTGCAGATTCAGCCACAGCACTACAGAGGCTTTAAAAAAAAAAACAAACAGAAAAAAAGCCTCTCTGAGGAGGGACAGCAGCATTCAGTGAGGAGTTGTACAGCAGAAAGGTCAGAGTGCCTGCAGAGGTCTATTCCATGACTCAGGTCTTACTTGACCTAGAGAAATTCCCACCTGAACACAACATTGAAAGGTTTCCTCATGATTTCGTAATTATAAATTGTAATAAGGAAAAGCATCTTAAGATCTGTGAGCTAGTATTGTTAGTCATAGGGTGAAAATGATTGTCTGTGTGATAAGCCTTACCCTGGGGGTAGCTGGATATTCTCTGGATGGTGGTAAGTGCACAGGTTTAAGACTGCATCGATCAGCTGGATTCTTTCTACCCTCAGGACCTCGACATCTGGGGGCAGAAAACAAAGACTAAGTAAGTTATTGACCTGTGTACCTGGCTGAAAGTCCTCCAAGAAAAGCATCACAGTATAACAAAAATTATACTTTAAGCAACTAGGTTATTGTGGGTTTGTTCTTATGATATTAAAGGAATAAAAAGACAATACTACTCAAAAAGTAGCAACACTTATAAAAGCTACAAGTCAATACATAAGGATATCGAAATTTTCAGCTCCAATTTTGTTTAAATTCTTCATAAGGGCAGCTTTTTTCCCAAATGCATCCAATGTGATACCTGTATCTTTTCTCAGAACTCAGATTCACTGCTCACTCGAAGAAGCGTATCTGCTCAGAACTTCTGGGACTTAGAGGAACTAAAAATGCATTTCAACTCTGTTGCAAGTTTTCAGACTCAGTCTAACTTTACTCTGAGCCTTCCAGTATTTGAAATGGTGCAGCATTTAAAATACTATACTGAGGCTGGACACATTTTCACAGGATATTTAACAGCAAAGCCTAGGTCATTGTACCTCCACGGACCAGATCTGGATTAGAGTTTGCTCTTAGTGTTGACTGGTTAATGGCATGTAAGATGTTTTAGAATCAATCTCTAACAACCCCCTCAACTCTGGCACAAACACATAGAGCCCAACTGAACAGAAAAACTCCTGGGATGCAGGAATTTGGACAAATGCTGAATGAATTCATAAAAGAAGTAAGAATTACGGCTGCTTTCGTAACTGCTATTCTGTAATAAAGTTTATATAATGGAATTGGGAGGAGCATAAAATACATGGATTAATTAATTTAACTCCCAACCTTCGATTTTTGCATGGCCTAAGAATTTCTATTCAATTTACAGTCTGTATAAAGGACTAAACTGAAATTAAAAATGCTAAACCCAAACTTTGCGTGGTTATTCACAGCTCTTCATCCTCAACACAAGCAATAATTTCCCAAACACTCCATGATGGAAAATTAGTAATGGGAGAAACAGTAAGAGAACATAAGACGCTTCTCTAGTGAGA
The DNA here is from genome assembly GCA_033558185.1 of Dromococcyx pavoninus. Lineage (NCBI taxonomy): Eukaryota > Metazoa > Chordata > Aves > Cuculiformes > Neomorphidae > Dromococcyx > Dromococcyx pavoninus. The sequence goes on from JAUMJL010000969.1 coordinate 240,874, forward strand.
AAGCAACAGCAACACATGTCTGGCTTGGAGTCAAATACCTAGCCTTCACAACTAAAACACAGAGTCACAGAATCATCTGGTTGGAAAAGACCTCTGAGATCATCAAGTCCAACCGTACCTGTCCCCTTACTAAACCCTGTCCCTCAGAAACTCATCTACCTGCCTTTTAAACATCTCCAGGGATGGTGACCCAACCACCTCCCTGGGCAGCCCATTCCAAGCCTGACCACTCTTTTAGTGAAGAAATTTTTCTCTTAATGTCTAATTTGGACCTCCCCTGGCACAACTTACAGCCATTTCCTCTCATCCCAATACCTGTCACTTGCCAGAAGAGACCAGCACCCACCTCGCTACAACCTCCTTTCAGACAGTTGTAGACAGTGATGAGGTCTTCCCTCAGCCTGCTCTTCTCTAGGCTAAACAACCCCAGTTCCCTCAGCTGCTCCTCACAAGACTTGCTCTCCAGCCCCTTCACCAGCTTGTAGCGATGCAAAGGTTCTTTGGTAGGTGGCAGGAGCCACCTCAGCCCTGGGTGGCAATAAGAGGACACACAGGCAGAAGGACCCACTTGCTGAGGGAGCTTTGTGCAGCCTTACCATCTGCTTGCACAGCCGCAGCCCGCTTCACCAAGTGGTCAGCGAGCTCCATGGCATCCGCAGGGCCGAGAGGAAGGTCCCGCGACAAACCGATCACAAGGATCCGCATCAGAGTGTCTTCAAGGATGGGCACCTCAGAGCAGAGGCGAAGGAAGAAGCTGCAGGAGACATGAGACATCAATCACACTTCTTTTGGCAGGAGAACAAGGATTCATGAAACCCTCCACAACCCTATAGCTCATCTGAGCAGAAGATAAATCACAGCTTAGTTTACAACCCCTTGTTTTATGGAGTATTGCCCACGTTGCCTTGTACCTCTGCACTTCAGCCTGCTTGAGTGTGAGCTTCCTAAGGTCACCTCAGTACAAGCCACACGGTGCAGGGCTGTCCTCCTCATAATTAAGGCATCGAGATACAGAACAGCTTGGCACAGGGAACACGAGTGAAGGAGGACGAGGAACAGATGGAGAATGGAGCAACATCCCTCAGTTTTAAGGCAATGTAACAGATGAAGAAAATCAAAGCACAGTTCCAAGCCTTTCCAACGCAGAGATATAAAAGGAACACCAGAAAACATCCATTCCTCTGCCTGCAGCCAAAGCAGCTCCGCGCCTGCACTCAGCTAAGGGTGGGGCCCACACTCACTTGCGGTCACTCTCTGGAGGCCAGTTGTCCCATTTGTAGTAGGTTTCTGGCTGTTCTGTGAAGAGCACCTTGTGGAGGCTGTAGAGATGAAGAGCACAGTAAACATCACCTGTGTGAGGCTCAAACACATTCAACAGTTCAGTCTCCCCAAACTCCTGCTAATGCTTCCCACCCTACACATGAAGGAGCCTCCTCAGATAAGCCGGTCTGGCAGAAGTAACATAAACCATAACAGAGGACTACACAGTATGGGCATCAGGCATTTATACTTCCAGTGAACACATTTCAGATCCTATTAACTCCAGCTTGACCTGCCTCAGTAGTGCCTTGAGCCAGACCCCAGGATAAACCAGAAGCAAGCAGAGAAGACAGCACTGTCTATGAAACCCTCAACCACACAGCCTGAAAAAGCAAGCCAGACAAAAGAATGAGTCCACGGGGATCATGCTTGGGCAGGCAAGTAGAAACTCCCTATTGGGTAGACCCAATTAATATATATCAGAAATATTTTCCATTATCATATACTTCTGGTAAGAGAAATGTACCATCAGGAATTCCTGAGAGGAAGACAGTTCCAGCCTGAACCTGGCTAAAACTCTGTTTCTGCTCCCTGCCTAATAAGGGGAAAGAAATCTGACAGACCCTGCCATATGCATGGTTTTTCAAAATATGTCATACACTGTTGGGAAAGCGACTGGTTATGCACATGGATTACCAAGCTGACACCCTTACCAGTGCACATAGTCCTTTGGAGCCAGCTTGCTGATAGATGGAACGACTGTGTGAAGCCACCAGACTGCATCCCGCTGGATAGCAGCAATTTGGTTCTGGAAAGAGCGCAGCACTTCCAGGTCTGAAAAAGAGTCAGGTTACAAACTACACATGCATGGGAGCCCCATCAAGAGCCAAGCAGGAGAGGGTGGCTGTTTCAAGAGCAGATGGTAACCAGGGCTCTGAAGCATCAACAGTAAACTGGGGAGAGGTATATTGAACAGCGTTAAGCATCTCAGCACCCACAGCACAGGTGCTTTGCCTTCTGCTTTGTCGCGCTGCAACAAAACCCCAAGATGCAGCATGGATGAGTAAGTGTTGTGAGGACATCTGGGCAGTCATCTCAGTGCCACTCCAAGGCCTCTCTTCTCAGCTTTAGGTACTTAGTAATGCTTACAGCTGCTGCTCCAGGTGTGACCTTGTTCTTCAGTCCCCCTTCCCGCTGCTTCCATAGATATGAAAAGCATCTGTATATGCACCCAACCATGCAAATGCCATATCTGCCAAGCTTCCCACCTTCAGAGGGAAGCTAGGTTGTTCTGCTTACTCTTTTTCTCCCCTTTGTCCCAAGCAATTCCAGCCTCCTTCACCTGGGCTGTGATACCAAGCATCATGGAGACAGCCAACAGGTCAGTTATGTGGATGACAAATCTCTCCTTAAAAGAAGACAAGAGAGTTGAATCAGCAGCAGCCAAAGCTGCCTTCTGGAAAAGTGTTTCATCATCAAAAATGACAATCACTGACGTTTGGAAAAGGGACGTGGGAGCACTGCTATGAAACGTGAGACATAAATACTGACTCACTTGGATAAAAAAGTGAAAGAAAGAATGGCCAGAAAAACAGATCTAGAAGAGCCCAGTAGAGCACTGGTACATTCAGCAGCACAAGGGTCAAGGAAACTGTACCTTGAATTCCATCTCTGCATACTGAGCCTCCTTCCGCTCCTGCATAAGACCCAGGCAGAAGGCCTGGAAGTTGATCTCGTGTTTCGTCTGTTTGATGATCTCCCGCAGCAGAGCCCGTGAAGCCCTCAGGTAATCATCCTTAGTCGTCAAAAGGTCCTGGAACACCATTGCTAGGTACTGAGGCCATACAGAAAGAAAAGTTTCAGTGCATTGTAATATGCCTGCATCCACAAATTAAAAAGACACAAGGATACGATGCTGGTGGTGTGCCCGTCCTTCGGACCCCCGGGGAGCCATTCCAACATTTCTCTCATGAAACTTCAAGGTTGGACTCTCAGAATGTGGGAGTTACAAAATGCCCATGCACATTTACTGTTAGAAGTGCAATAATGTAATTTCAAAGCAGTAGAATACAGATCACGTAGCTGCCTGTGGAAAGGTTTCATTTGAGCCCCAATTCAACTAAATCTCTCAAGTGGGGTTCTGGGATTGCCGGCAGTCGTACAAGACACTACACCTACCTTTGGAGCCTGCTCTGAGCTGTGCTGAAGCACAGTATACAGGATCTGCATGTTGTTGGGATTTCTTGCATTTGATAGCTCGTTGAAAATCACAAACTTAATCGTGGTGCCCAGGTTATCCCTGTGTGCGTTCAGCAGCTCTCTGCAAGGGAAGACCAGAGGTACTGGAGCTGAGGCTGCACCACAGCTAGACCTGCTGTTTTGATTTCTCTTTCAAGTAGTTAACAGACAAAAGCGAAGAGCACAGAGCACCAGTACATTCAGCAATATGAAAGGATCCCTGAAAGACTTCCAGGCCAATGAAATTTATTTAAATGTTACACAGAACACCCCGTGGTCCAAGCTGGTATTTAAAACCACTATCTAGAGACTCCAAGATGGTCGAGTCCCTGGGCACATATTCCAGGGTGCTTTCTCTGCCCGTCACAGACCTGGTCGCTCACTCACCTGATACACAGCATGTAGTGGTTGAGAAGGACTTTTGGCTTGAGACGAATCTTTATCAGGTTGGAGATAACTTCCATGTCCTCTGAGCTGTGAGTGTTACAGTTCATACAGACTGACATCAGCAAGTCCTGAGCTGGCTTGGTCAACTGCACAGGAAGAACAGAAAGGCTACAGCCACCTGCCAACACAGATCAGAAACCTAACTCTCACACGGTTTGTGAACCTCCTGGTTGGATTCCAGACCAGACCCAGGAGAGCTGTGCTCCAACAGCTTCTGTCCTTACCTTTGGATTCTGCAGCCACATCTCCAGTCTCTGCACAGCCATCTGTCGCACCTCTTTGTAGCCGCAGGTTGCTGTCAGCAGTCGAAGAAGGTTCCTGGAGACATTGTCCATTGGCTGGCGCCGGTTGAGCTGGTCCCGCAGCATGTCCAGGACATATTCCTCCACACTCTCTGCAAGGTCATCGTACCTGGGCCACACAAACTGCACTTTATTCTTCACTTCCAATAAGCCAGCTTGGCCACACTTCCCATTGTTCAGAGATCAGCACCCTTCCCAGTTGGTGGCACATTACAAACAAACAAAAGATTTGCTCTTTCCTCCTGGAAGCAGAGATATCTGATGCTCAACATCCTCTAGCAAGAGCCACAGAGCAAGAGCTCTAGCAAGAGCAACAGCTAGTGCAGAGAGGGAGCTCCCTGCATTGAAAGAGTGGGTGAGCACACAAGGATTTGCCACATGGCTGTGTCAGGAGAAGAGGACTGTACCTGGGCATAAGCTGGCCCTCCTGCTCAGGGCTCATTTTCTCCTCTGCAATCAGCAGCTCACTCTGGCTGTCTTCCTCCTCCGTCATGGAAGGGTGTGGACTACTCCCTAAAAGAGGCCAGCACACAGCACGCTTCATGAGACAACTCTTCTTCCTAGAGATCACTCACTCATGCTCTTACATGTCCAGCTTCTTTCAAGGATCCCCTTCAGCAACACTGAAAGAGGCCCCAACTAGTTGCTTCCTCACTCTGTATCACACACAGGCACATTCTCCAATCCTTTCACTGCCTGCCCTCAAACATTGCCTAGAAACGAAAGAACCCCAAAGACAGGAAAAGCAATGCCTGAAACTCACAGCCACTCCATCCAGTAACAAACTATTTGCATCAGTCAATAAGCTCACCAGGCTCCATCCTCTCCCCACCACCTCGTTCCCACTTCCCAAACACCTTCTTACCAGCACTAAGGTCCCCTCCGCTGCGTCCAACTTCCCCGTGTAAGAGCATGCTCTTAGGAGGCATCTTTGTGTTAAATGCTGTTTGGATGTTATCCACAAATGTCTTGCAGTGAGGGCTGTCCACCCAGATGCGCTCCCCAAGGGAGTCCTCAATGTAAACCTACAGTACAGAAAGCAGAAGAGAACACAAACCATGCTCAAGTTCTTCAGTACTAGTTAACCAGGAGCATTTATGAGCTTCCCAAGTTTGTATGTATTTCCAACACGCTGCTGTGAAATACGAAAGCAGGATAACCATTGCATGGATGAAACATGAACAGATGACTGCAGGCAAGTCACATGAGAGCAAAAAAACCAACCATCATATCCCAAGCTCTACTGGGCACCGACTCTCTCAAGCAGCAAAGCTGATTAAGCTTTAGCAAAGAGTTTACAACAACTTCTACCACCAAAATACAGAAGCTGGTCTTTTAAAATTTCAGCCTTTTTAAATCAATGGGCTGTGTTAATCCCTATAGACAAACTAGAGAGTAACAAATCTCTGGAACATTTATAGCAGTACAGGTTGTCAAAGGCATCTCAAAAAAGAGCAGAGGTAAGGCAATAAAAGGCAAAGGAGAACGCAGCGTTTCAGTGGAGATTTTCCTTCAAAAATCCCAAGGACTCTGGTTTCTCCCTTGTCCATACAGCACAGATCCAGACTCCAATCCTTGCCTCCTCCAGCTGCATTCCTCACACTGGGCAACAGGTCACAGAACAACCCCTTCCCTGCTTCTATCCTGCCCTCAACACACGCAACCTTCCCAGCCCTTGCCGGTTTCACCCAGCCTGTCCACATCCTGATAGAAGCCCCCTTGGTTTAACAACCTTGACAAAGATCTCTGGCCAGTTCTCATCCTCTTCATAAGCTGCCATGAGAAGGTTGCAGGCCAAGACAGACACGAGGCTATTTCCTTTGGCTTTGAAATTGATAGAGGCATCTCTTCGGAGTAGGCTGCACAGTGCCTGGAATATCATCCAGAAAAAATAAATTTAAAAAATAACTAAGCAAGAGAGGATACAGAAAAGCTTTAAAAAATAAAGTAAAAATTGCAGCAGCTTGCCAGAGAGCTGTAGTATTTACAAAGACAAACAGGTTACTCTCTGACTTGAGAGCAGCAATGCTCACAACAATATGCCAGTAAGCCCAAGAGTCCCGACACAGCACAGTTCTCACCTCAATAACCCCTTCGGTGGCAAATATGTTTGGTTTGATTTTTGCCAGGTACATAAGGCTCAGGTACAGCGTAGTATCAGGTTTGGCTCTGTTCATTTTCAGCTGCTTCACAGCTCCACACAGCACCCCTTCAATACGGTCATCATTGCCTTCTGCCTCCGCTGCCTCAATTTCATCCAGCAGCACCGTGGGGACAACTGCAATCATCCCCACACAGGCATCAGTATTTACCCTCATGCAAAATAACCCACCCAGGATGCTGGCAAGGCCAGTCACCAGGAAAGCAAAGCACATACCAGCTTACCTTTAGCCCCTGCAATGGCTTTCCCTACCCAATTGCTATTAAAAGTTCTGTTACACCAGTGTGTTACACTCCATTATTTTTTGGTTGGTTTGTGCTTGAATACTCCTCTGAAAATGTACCAAACAGCAGAGAAAGGAGCAACACTTCAAAAAGCAAGTAACATTCAGATCCTGAGACTGCTAAATAAATACATGAATATATCAACACAATGCAGACTACAGGATTTCCTCAGGAAACCTTTCAGATGCTGCTGTTACACAAGTATCAGAGAGGATAAACACAACCCAACACCAACAGGAGAGGAAACAGAACTGTGACTCTGGCCCTACACCCAGCAGGGGAAACCCTTAAGGTCAACACACAAATGTTCATGTATGGACTTAGAGAAAGGCCCCAGGGATGAAGCACCAGGGAAAGGGAAACAGGTCTGCCTGAAGTGGCAGAAGTGCAGTGAGGTCTCACCTTCAATCGGGATGACAGATGGCTCCTTGATGGAGGGTGAGATGGCTCGCTTCTCTGCCACGGCCGCCTCTGCCAGGCGTCCCAGGGCGCTGAGGGGAGGCGTGGAGGAGAGCTTGGGCCGCTTGGTCAGGCCGGTCAGTCCTGCCGGGCCCGCCAAGGCAGACGCCGCCTCCCGCTTGCGCTCGGAGGGCAGCCCTGAGGCCGTCGGCTTCAGCAGTGTCACAGCAGCTTTGCCCTCACCGCTCTGCCCCTTGGAGCCCAGCGCGATGAAGTCTCCAGGCGGCGGGTGCGCTGCAAGGGGACAGTGGGGAGACGTGACAGCACCAGTCCACAGCCACCACCACCACCACTGATACCAACAATGCCAGCAAATAAACTCTCCCAGACTCATTCTGGAGTTTTAGAAAGCAGCATCCTTTAATTTCAGTGCAGGATGCATGAGGGAATGATTCCCATCAACCACTCGAGTCATCAACCATTCAGGTCATAACGAGACAAGAGGTGGGACAGAAGATATTTCCCACTGACATGAATATGTATAAATTTTCCCAGAAATTTTAAGCATATTCTATTCCTTTCCAAGGAGTAATTTTAATTTTATTATGAACTTCAGAACAGCCAAATCTCTGCCAATGGGAGCTTTGGAGCCAGCTCTCTGTGTGACCTGGCATTTTTAGATGAGGAAAGACATCCTTTGAGCAGCGTTCTTTGGGAAACACAGTATTTGAAAAAAAAACATGATATCAACAAAACACGCTATGACGGACAGTCTGTGTCTGTACAACTTCCACAAAATTCTACTTTAGCTTAAATCAAAATATTCCAATTTTTCTAACAGTAAATATTTTTTGTGTCAACACCGCCACCGCCACCAACACCGCCGCCCTGTCCCGTCCCCAGTACCCACCGGAGGGCTTGGGCACGGCATTGGGCCGCCGCACGGCCCCCGCCTTGGGCCGGTTCATGGTGCCGCCGAGCACAGCCCCCACCACCGCCCGGAAGCGGAAGCGCGGCGCCGCGCGAAGGCGGAAGCGAAGAGCGCGCGCTCCGGCCGTAAGGCGGCAGCGCCGAGCGGCCCCGCCCCCCGGACAGCACCGCCCCCCAGCGGGCTGGGGTGGGAACTGCACTCGGAGCGGGATGGAGGGTATAGGGGGAGCTGAGGGCAGAGAGGGACTGCGAGAGGGGGATGAGGGCTTTGAGACTGGAGAGCTGTTCGGTGGCACTGGGATTGGGGGGCTCTGGGATCTGAATAGTTGAGACTGAGAGGATGGGATCAGAAGGACTGGGATCAGGGACTGAATTAGGGATCTCACGGTAACAGGGGGACCTCACCCCTCCACCCCTCTGCCCCCCATGTCACCACCTGTGTCACCACAACATGCTCCCAGGACAAGCTCTCCACGTGCCTTTATTGCAGCAGGGACCACGGGCACCCACACCTCGACCCAAACTCCCTACCCGGGACAACGCAGGGGGGACCTGGTGGCCAAGCTCTCTCTCTGCACCCCAGATCCCCAGCCATGCTGAAGATGGGCTGCACAGCAGCAGGTGACAGTCCCCAGCGCCCCCTCCATGGCAACATCCTGGCCTTGACAGCCAGAGAATCGAGCATCTCCTGGACGGGTGGTCTTGGCAAGGTGGGGGTGAACCCGCAGCCCCCCACTCACAGCCACTGCAGGGAGAAACCCTGACTGAGGCTGAGGCCGAGGTCACTCACAGTGAGAACCTGTGGGAGGAGAGAAGACATTCTGTGGTACAGCCTCGGCAGAGGAGATGCAGAGCACCCTTCTCCCTGCCCAGCCTGGCTGAACTCCGCTCCCCCTGAACGCTGACGTTGCAGGAGAGCTACTCCAAAGCCCTTACCTACCTCCTTGGCCACCAATCCTGTAATAAGGGCTGGGGGAGGAGGGATGGAAACCTCCAGGATGGGGCACCCCAAGATGGGACCATACCTGGTTGTCCAAGTAGGAGAAGGGCTTCTCATGGCCATCCAGGAGGACTTTGCTGGGTGGCTCCTGCACCCCAAAGATGCTCAGTGTGCCAATGGTGACCTCAGTGGCGTCGTTGCTGGTGTGGAGGACGGTGGAGGTGAAGACATTCTGCAGGAGGGGATATCACAAGCTCAAGGCATTCAGTTGCCACAGGATCCCCCACCTCTGCCCTCCCCACCACCTCTCACCTGTGTGACGTTGAACATCAGGTAGGAGTAGTTGCCGTGCTCAAAGGTGTCCAGGCTCTCGCCATCATCCCAGAAGAGGTCCCCCCAGGCAGTGGCACTCGAGGACAAGGCCACAATGAGACGCAGGGGATTTCCTCGAGTCACTTCACTGGTAGTTCCTGGTTTCTGGAGTTCAAAGACAAGGGTGCTGTAGGGCTGTGAGCATCCAGGATGGGGGTCCAGGAGCTGAGGTACCAGTGGGGACATACATGCAGTGGACATCCCCAGTGGAGTAGACAAATGGACACTCACCTGGGTGGGCAGGATGGAACCCTCCCGGACATGCAGGTTGAGGTGCTCCAGGGGGGCTGACATCTTCAACATCTCCCCACTGCTATTCACCGAGGAGCCCTGGGCAGGAGGGGGTCACGGGCACAGTGTGGGAGGTTAAGGCACAGGTCTGGGGATCATCCATCCCCACCCCTACTGCATTTGGGCTTGCTGGGCTCAGCTGTGAATCCCCATCCACAGCCCTGAGATGGTCAAGCAATGGACCATCCAACCCCCCGCCGAGTCCCGCAGTGTTTCTCACCGTGTAGAAGTCGTACCACACGCCTCGGGGGAGGTAGCCTGTGACTGAGTCCACCCCAGGCTCCAGCACGGGTGTCACCAGCAGGCTCCGGCCCCACAGGAACTGCCTGTCCAGCCCCAAGGTGGCCACATCCTGAGGGAACCTACAGCAGATGGAGACACCACTCAGACTGGCCGCTTCTCCACGATGCAGCCTGAGTGTCTCCCCAGCTCCCAGTGGGGATGCTCTTACTCAAAAAACAGGGGCCGGGCAACGGTGTCCCCTTGCAGGTGGGCACGGTGGAACAGGGTGTAGAGGAAGGGCAGGAGTGAGTAGCGGGTCAGCAGCACGGCCTTCATGGCTGTCCTCGCTGCCGGGCTGAATGCCGTCGGGTCCTGGGCCTGGGAGAGATGCAGGGACTCAGTGGCCACCTGATCCCCATCCCTGCTGGGCATCCCTGCTACCCCACGCCCTCCCACATCCTGTACCCCACATCTCTTATGACCCATCCCACATCCTGCCTCCCTTATTCCACATCCTGTATCCCACACCCCATCCCCGCGATGCCTCCCACCGGGTGCGCTGCCCTCAACCTTCTCGTTCTGGGTGTTGTGGTTGCGGGCAAAGGGGTAGAAGGCACCGAGCTGCATCCAGCGGGTGCACAGCTCCTCCGAGGTGCTGCCAGAGAAGCCACAGATGTCTGCCCCGACCAGTGGGATTCCGAAGAGGCTGAAGCTCAGCAGCCCTGTGGGCAGGAATCATCAGCTTTGGAGCTTTGGAGGTGTCTCCAAACAAGCAGAAAGCTCAATGGAAATGGGGGTGTTAGTAAGGGGTCTGCGTACAGCCTGTGACACCCACCGGGGATGGAGTAATACATGTCCTTCCACTGGCTTCGGTTGTCACCCAGCCAGTGCCCCGAGTACCGGCCTTGGCTGGGGAAGGTGGAGCGGGAGATAACGAAGGGGCGCTTCCCCAGGATCTGGATCAAGGCACTGGAAAACAACAGAGAGATCAGTGGGCAGGAGGTGAGAGCGCCCCACCACAAGGTCATCTTATCCCACAATGGTGAAGGGAGAGGTCCAGCCCCAAGGCAGCCCTGCAATGCCAGAAGGTCAGCCCAGGTGGTACGGGGAAGGCTCAGTTCCTGGATCAACCTCATCCACCCACCCACCCATCCCACAGCAGTGCCAACACCCACCCTGCTGGATTATTCCCATCCCAGACACTGTGAGCAGCCAGAGCATCTTAGATGTCAGGAAAAATTTCTTCATTGAAAGGTTGGTCAGGCACTGGCAGAGGCTGCCCAGGGAGGTGGTGGAGTCACCATCCCTGGAGGCAGTTAAAAGATGGGCAGATGAAGTACTCAGGGATCTGGTTTAGTAGTGGATAGGTACAATTGGACTCGATCTCAAAGGCCTTTTCCAACCAAGCGATTCTATGATTCTACGATCTCCCCTTCAGACTGGGCACTCAAATCCCTGTTCTTTTCCTACACTACCCTGAGCAGCTGGATTTTGTCCCATCCCACCCCCAGGCCAGTAGGAAGTGGGATGTTTGTGTACCTCGCTGTAGCTTTGGCTTCCATCAGCCCATAGAGGTTGTGGAGGTTGTAGTGCACTGAGGCTTTCTGTTTCGCCGAGGCACACACCGTCTTTGCAGAGAGGGAATCACCCAGCACAGCTGCCAGGAAGGAGAGGCCCAGCTGGGCAGCAAGGCCAGGGCACATGGTACAAAGACCCTTCCATACTTCCTGGCTTTGGGTCAGCCCTCCCGCCCCCAGGATTGAGCCATTGCTGCTAACCAGAGCTCAAAGCTCATGCAGATGGTTCCATCCTGCACCCTGACACAGCCCCCAACAAGCGTGTGAGGCTTGGGAACAGATACCAGCACACAGTAGGGATGGAGAGGTTCATGGTGAAAAACGTGATGTCTCTAAAAAATGTTTTTCTCCCATAACATTTGGCTACCAGCGATCTCAAAGCACATGGTAACAACCAGCCCGGCCTTGTATTCATCTCCCTCCTTACCTGGGGTGTAGGGTGGGCTGTCGAGCTCTCCCTGGGGACAACCATCCTCAGACCCATCCATGAAGTTGGATGGCTCATTCATGTCCTAAGCAAAGCAAATCAAAGCAATTTCAAGGGGTAAGTTTTGGGGATCAGCACATAAACCTGGAACAGCTGCAGTTGAGGGACAGATGATCCTGCTGGGACGCACACTGGGTGTGAGCCTGGGAGTGACCCAGGGGGCAAGGAGGGACTTACAATCCAGAGGCCATCGAAGGGCACGTGGGCATGGAAGCGCTGCAGGTTCTCCAGCCACCATTGGTGTGTGTCTGGGTTGGAGAAGTCTGCGAAGGCAGTGAAGCCAGGCCAGACCTGTAGGGAGACCACAAAACCACAAGTTCAGCAGGCAGGAGGCTTGTGGGGCTGGCCACGAGGAACAAGGTGCCACAGGGCTGTGCGCATGCCAAAGGACCAGGGGGTGAAATGGGCAAACAGAAAATAAACCCAGGCTGACTGCTTTGAGTCCTGGATGCTGCACACACAGCATCCCTCCTGCCTCTGTGGTACCCAGGAGCCTCAGGGTGCTGGGACACCCCACAGCCAGGCAGGCAGCAGCAACTGAAGAAGCAGTTGCTCTGCCTCTGCTTGCACAAGTCCTGACACCACCCAAGTCAGAGCACATGAGGGAAGAGCTGTGATTTCTCCATAGTTTGCCTCACTCCAGGAATTTTGGCCAATTCATTTTTCACCATGTTCTCAGTCTGCATTAAAAGCCCCCTCCTTGTAGATGGCGATGGAAAGCTGTGTGTGCAAACAGCTGGAGAAGTGGGGAGACAAACTGGGTGGGAACTGCTGAGAGGCAGATCTGGAGGTGTGTGTCCATCATGGACAACCTCGCCTCAGCCCAAAAACGGGAAGGCAGAGAAATCAGATGACCAGCCTTGGGCAGCACCGCCAGCTCCGTTAAGCTCATGTGACTTCCACAGGCTCCTCTGCTGGGGTAGGGACTGGCTCCTGGGGCTGGTGGAGATGCCAGGAGGTGATATGAAAGGCCGAGGGCTGATCCAAGCTCTGGCAATCATCCTGGAGAGGTTCCTCAGCTGCTTGGCTTTCCCTCCAGTGCAAGGGATGAAATCCCAGCCTGCTATTGCACAACACCACGAGGCTGGGATTTCCCCCCAGAGCTCCTCACCTGCCCGATGAGCGGCTGCCCTTGGGTGGTGTTGACGAACAAGCCCCGTCTCAAGCCTTCATCAAAAGGCCAGTAGGAGCCGTGAGGGTTGGTGCTGCTGATGCCAGGATCCTGGGGATGGAGCAGAGGGTTAGTGCCTTTCCTGGCAGGTCGTGGCCCCTTCCCCCTGCCAGGCCAGCGTGATTCAGAGAAGATGACAATCCAGACAGGGTCAGCCAGAGCCCACACACGGTGGCTGTTTCCCCCAAGGGGAACAGAAACTTGCTTCAACACTTCCAGGCATGTTTTCTAAAATGCCACTTCTGCAAGTCTCCAGGACCTGTTAGGACATTTTGGGAAGGGGGGAACAAATATAAGAAATCTTGTGCTTATGCAAGAAATGTCGGGTTACAGCCGGGCTTGGGCTACAATGGGGAGTCCATCAGGGAGGAAACCTGACCTTTCCCTCTCCAGGACCCCACTGCCCCTAGTAAGCAGAACCCACACATCCTTCCCTCACAGAGGGAAGAAGGGAGATTACAGATGGGTCATGAGATTCCAGCACTGATGGGGATGTGGGGGCACTCAAGCCAAGCACCTACAAGTTCAACAGCCTCACCCACAGTTCCTCCATCCTTTTGCTCATGGGGGACAGGGGCATCTCTGTATTCCCGCAGCAGACAGGAGCACAGCACAAGAACCTGGCTTGTGCCTCCCTGGCCTCTACATTAGGGCGATTTCCAGTGCCAGTTTGTGGATGCATGCCCAGCACTGGGGATAAAACCCCCTGCATCTTGGATGCTCAGCCAGGGCAGTGACCATCCCTTATGGCTCTGCCTTGCATCCCAGCTCTGCAGGAAAGACGGCACAGGGTGAGAAGAGGGGGAGTACCAAGATCATAACGTAGCGCTGCCCGTGTTTGTGGAGGTCTTCTACCAGAGAGGGGAGGGAGGCAAACTTCTCATGATCAAAGGTGAAGTCCCGGTACCCATCCATGTAATCGATGTCATTCCACTGGGCATCCTGCAGGACAGAGGCTCAGGGATGGGGTGACAGAGCCTGGATCCTCCCTCCCCATGTCTGTGGGGTTACCTGGGGGATCTGGTAGTTCCTCATGGCTCTCACTGTCTGCCAGGTTTCGTTGCTGGATCTATAGCCCCAGCGGCAGAGGTGAAAGCCAAGCGCCCAGAGGGGTGGCATGGCTGGGAAACCTGCAGCAGGAGTGTGGGAGCATGAATGGGGTGTCCCAAGACAACAGCAGCATCTCAAAAGGATGGGAGGGGAAGGGGAGAAGGGGGAAAAAGAGGTGACCGCTGACCCCTGACGCGCTGGAAGGAATGGGCATAGGATAGCAGAGGACTGCTGGTCCTTCCCCAGCTGCGAGGACTGGGGATAGTGGTGAAACTGGGCTGAGACAGAGATAGGGGAGCGGGGAAGGTGCCCCCAGATGGCCACGTTGGGGTGCAGGCACTTACCTATGACCTGCTGGTACTGCTGGATGACCATGTTGGGATCAGGCCCCAGGAAGATGTAAAAATCAAGCACCCCTCCAATGGTCCTCCAGGTCAGGCCTGGAGCTGGCTGCAGGGCCACCTCTTTTCAGGGAGGGAAAAGAAAAAGACACTGAAAATCAGGGAGCAACCCCCAGACCCAACCCCTACGGCGAGGATCAGGCAGCACCACAGGCAATGCTCAGGCTCCGGCAGGGGAACAAAGAAATCCCTGCCTGGCACTCAGAGGATGCTTAAACGGGCACCTGGACACTTCAATCATCACAGCCCACAGAGATCACTGATTTATGCAGGGAAAAAGCTCACTATCTTAAAAAATGCCCTTCAAGCCTAAAGCTGCACCATTCTTCCCAGCTTCCAATTAAAGACCCAGATTCCCTCCTAAGTGAAGAGAGGGTTACTTGCACGAGCCCTCGAGCCTTGAGCTGCATCTCTGTGAGCTTCTCCTTGGGAGCAGCAGGAGCAGCAAGAGCCCAGCAGGAGCAGCACTGGCCCAGCTGGCTGCCAGCTGCAGCTGCAGGGAGGGACGGGTAGCTGCCAGTGCCGTGCCTGACACAGCAGAAGCCCGTGGGAGCTGCTGTATTATCAGCTGGCACACACAGGCAGATGCCAGCGCCGTAGCCAGAGCACAGCTGGGAAGAGCGCGGGCGGCAGACGGCATCCCCGGCTGTGCCCCAGCTGTACCACGCACCCGGCCTGGGGGCAAGGACATTTTGGGTGGAGAGGGAACAGGCTTGGACCCTCCACGAGGGACTTGCTTTTCTGACAGTAACTCGGCAGCTGGGCGTGTGGTTAAACTGCTCGGCAGTTGCTAAAGAGCCTCTCTGTAGCCAGGAAACAGATGGCTATGCTCAATAACGGAGCCATCAAACCACATCTTTCCCTTTTAGGGTTTCCTCTCGCCCCAAGTTCCCGAACCGGCCACTCTGGCAGCTCCTATCTGTCCCCACCTGAAGGGTCCTCCTCCAAGCACAAGCTGGCCTGGGGTGTCCCAGAACACCTACCCATGGCGTTGCTGTTGAGGAGGAAAACCCCATGAGCATCTCCGCCCTGCTCCATCAACAGGTAGAAGGGGTGAGCACCATAGAGGTTGAATGATTCCTGCAAAGAGGAGGTGCCAGGTGAGAGAGAACCTCCAAAGCAAAGTGGGAGAGCTCTGCAGCACTGAGGGCAAATAAACAGCCCTGAGTTGCATCTGCTGCCCAATATGAGCCACCACCTAACCAGGCATCTGTTACCACCCTGTGAAGGACAAGGTGAGGGATGAGGATGGTTTCAGAGCTGGTACTCAAGGCCACGGAAGGGTCCTTCTTTCTCACAGCTCAGGGGCTGCTGCTGAGCTGGGCTGGGCGAAGGGGAAACCTCCTGCTTCACCACACCTGTTGCACGAGTGGCAGGGTGGAGCAGAAAACACCCAGGGCCCTTGGAGTGTTAAGAGCATTTTGCAATTGCTCTGAAGTTCTCCCTGGCACACATCTGCCCGTCGGCCTCAACCACCCCCAGTTTCTCCCAGCACCATTGCCCACTCCCTGCCGTGGTTTCCCAGGACTTGTACAATGCGCTGAAGGGTGGAACCCCTGTCCTCGACTCCTGTGCCCCCACAGGGAGGGGGGAGAAGGTACCGTGGGAGGGACATCGCGTGCCCACAGCGTGAGGGTGCTCCAGTCCAGGCTGTGCAGGAGGGTGCTGCGGTGCTCCCCCAGCCCGTAGAGTAATCTCGATGGAAGTAATGTGGATATCTGGAGAAACTGGTCAGCGAAGATCAAGGGGGCCACAGTGGTATTGAGCCTGTCCGGGTGACACCAAGGGAAACAGCAGGTCAAGAAGGGGTGCTGGGATCCACTGGGATCCATTTGCCCATGAACAACCTACTCCTAGCCTCTTAGAACATCTGAAAAAGCCAGCACGGCAGCCTATGTTCCACCCCACATCCAGCCCAAACATCTCGGCCCAGGCGGTAGATTCGGGTCTGGTTGGATGAGAGGCACAGCCCAAGCCTGACCCAGCCTGACCAAGTGTGGTGCAGTCTTGCCTTTGACACCAGAAGTTTCTGCCCCAGGTTATTATTAACCACGAAGGCGATGCAATGGTGGGGGTTCTCAGCCTGTTGTTTCTGATAAGCAGCTTCCAAGTAACGTATGGACCACAGGCACCAGCAAACGGGAAGGAGGAGGAAAGGATGGGATCTCAAGACACCCTGGGCCATACATCGACCAACTGTTGGTTCTCACCAATGGCTTAGTGTAGTCAAAGCCATGGAGGTGAACTAGAGCAGCACAGCAAAGCCACCCATAGTCCTTTTACACAAAAAGCCTGGAGCTGTGGGTGTCTGCACAGCTTGGACAGCCAGGGAAACACAAAAGCAGGGTGAAACAGGCAAAGCCACAACCCTTTCCTAGTCCCTTATTGGTGACATGTCAGGGACCTCCACAGTGTTTGGCTGCTGTAGGTCCTGGCAAGGAATTAGGGTATTGGGAGGCTTTTGGAGAGGTGCTCATCCGTGCTTATCCCACCCAGTCCTGCCACAGCCACCACAAGCACGTGGCTATTCCACGGGGGTGGGAAGCCACGTGCTGCTGCATCCCTTCGTGAGCACTGCTGAAAAGATGAAGATGAAGAGTTATTATTAACTGGAGATCCCACAGCATGGTTTTCTCTAGCAAAAAACCTTTGGGAAGCATGCTGGGGGTTGCCTAAGGAGGGATGCGCTTTCCCCCAGCTGCTGTGGGATGTGAACAAGGTGGGTTCTTACAGCACCGTCCCTGTCGCCCTGCGCCGCAGCAACAAGCCAAAGGGGTCCCGGGAGAACTCCAGGCTGTAGATTGGGTTTTCTGCTCTCTTCGTCGCTTGGGGAACCTCAAGGGGAACCTCGTACCGTGGGCTGGTCGCATCTGTTATCTGAAAAATAGAGAAAATGTGCTTTAAAGTCAGCAAAGCAAGTGGGTAAAGGGCTGGAGACGCTCATTGAGGTCAAGAGCATGGTAGCTTTCAGACTCTGTCTGAGCAGGGGACAGTCACCTATGGGATGGAGAATGCGTGGGTGCACGAGCACAGTGATGAGCCCTGGAGAGCAGCCATGGGGAGCTCACCTTGATGTGCAGCCACGTGTTTGTCTCAAACTCCACATCCAGTCGCAGCATCTCGATGTCCTGTGGATAATAGGCCTTCTTCTTCCGCACCAGCAACCCCACCATACCCAGGGCTGTCTGGTTGAGGCTCTCCAGGGCGTAGCTGGGGAAGTCGGGGGGGTAGAAGCACCAGGGCACCCCCTGCTTGCCCTCTGCTGGTAAGGGTCTCTGGATGAAGCAGCACCCCCGGCTTTCACAGAGCTCCTGGGTCACCACCACGCGCCGCTCCGGGTAGCAGTCAAAGCGGTGGCTTTCGGGTACCAGGAGACATTTGGGGGGTGGTGTGGGTTCGAGCCAGCCCCCCGATACTTGCCGGAGCACCCAGACAGTGATGGTGCTCAGCAGCACGGCAGCCACCAGCAGCCCGCTGCCTACCCACCACGGCGCCAACTTCCCATGGCCAGAGGGTGTTGGAGTGGCCCCTTCCTCCTCCACCTGGCATGCTGCTGCCTGTGGCACAGTCGTTGTCAGCTTCTGGTACGACTTCATCATCCTGGTGCTGGAGTGAGAAAGAGATGGAGGCAGGTGTGAAGGAGACAGAGAGGGGGAGCTCATCTGAGTCTCAAGGATGGCTTCCCCACTCCCGACGCCCACAGTTCAGGTAGAACCTCTGCCTGCCTCAGCACTCTGCACCGTGATGTCTGCACTCTCAGCTAAGATGCGCGCAGCAAACTCAGCAAAGGATGGCTTTACCACGGTTGGGTGGTCCTGACCCTGTCAGAATATGGGGAGATGCTGCCACATGACTCTCCGGCAGCCCTAAGGGATAAAGCACCATCTGCCTGAACCCAATCTGCTCTCAGAGGGTGGCAGAGTGGCCCCTCTGAGTTTTTCCCACATCTGAGTTTATGCGCTGCAGCGTTTCTGGAAGCTGCAAGCAAAATTGAGCTCCCTCTGCCCACTGGAGCAGAGCTGTGGTGCTGGGAACTGCAGCACCAAGGTGTGGAGCATCCTCTGCTCTGAGCACACTCTGCCAATGCCCAAAGCCCTGAGTCAGAGGTTTTAGCCCTGGGGAGGGCTGGGCAAAGGATGGAAGGGAATATGCCTTCAGTTTTTGCCATCAACTGATATAATCTGATTTTAACAACCTCTCAGGCAAACATCTCCTGGACAAGACCCCCACGCTTATGAGATCCCAGCACCTTAAATAAGAGACACTAGGAAGAAAATCTTTAGACATTAGGAAGAAATTCTTCGTGCTGAGGGTGGTGAGACACTGGCACAGGTCGCCCAGGAAAGCTGTGGTTGCCCCATCCCTGGAGGTGTTCAAGGCCAAGTTGGATAAGGCTTTGAGCAGCCTGGTGCGGTGAGAGGTGTCCCTGCCCGTGGCAGGGGGGGTGGAACTGGATGATCTTTAAGGTCCCTTACAACCCGAACCATTCTCTGACTCTTAACTTTCTTCTCTGCATCTCCTGCCCACACCAGCGGCACTCAGACCCCACTCACCCCCACCCCGCAGTCTCCAAAAGCTCAGCAAAACGGCTCTCCCCGAAAAGCAGATTTTATTCCCCTGGCTCCACCACCAAAAACGGTTAAACCTGCCAAGCAAGGGCCTGGCTCCAAAGCCGCCCCCGAGCACCCCACGCAGCGCCCCAGCTTTACGCAAACCCCGGTCCCTTCCCCACGCGGGGGTGGCACCGGCGGGAGGCAGCATCCCCCCCCTCCCGCCCGGTTTGGAACCCCGAGGACCTCGCAACGCCACCACCCCATGCACCCATGCTCGTGCCAGCGCGCCCCGCGGTATCACCCTGGGAGAGGACACACAAGAGCCAGCGCCTGCAGCCAAGGGGGAGACCTCAGCCCGGCTCCGGGACCCCCAGCCCTTACATACTGGTGTCTCGTCCAGGAGGGGCCGGGGGAGCAGCTGGGGCTCCCAGCCCTGCAGCTCTGCCTGCTGCACCGTAAACACCCGACAAGGCGCCCGGCTCCTACCGCTCCTCTCGAGTAGCAGCGCCCCCACACCCGCTCCTCCGGCTCTTCGGCAGCTGCTCCTCGGCTTTGGAGGCTTTGCGTTTTGTTGTTTGTTGGTTTAAATATATGTATTACACTCAACGGTGTTTGAAAGCCCCGAGGGGGAGAATATGAGAGGTTAGTGATTTATTAGATTTTTCCTCAGTCTAGAGGCACGCAGGATCCCAAAACCCAGAGGATCACAGAATGTCCTGAGTTGGAAGAGACCCTCCAGGACCACCAAGTCCAACTCCTGTCCCTGCACAGGCCAACCTCAACATTCACATCGTGTGTCTGAGGGCATTGTCCAAATGCTTCTGGAATATTGTCAGGATTGGCACGGTCACTGCTTCCCTGGGGAGCTGTTCCAGGGCTCCACCACCCTCTGGGTGAAGAACCAAATGTCCAACCAAATCCAACCTTAATGCCTCTCCCCAGTTTTGGAGTGAGAGCATTTTACCCAAAGCACTATGAATGAGGTACCTGTGCTGAATCCCACTCCATGGCTGCAGGGACCTGTGATGCCAGACATTATTTTGAGCCCATAGCAGTGGGCTAGATCCACAACCCACACTGCCCAAAACAAAGCCCTTTTTCCATCCAGGTTTTCACTAGAGGTCCTTTCTCCCATGCACTCCTGTTCATCTGTTTAGCGAGCGTGTATAATTGCACACTCCCTGCCTCGTCTTTCCCACTCTCAGGGGACTGGAGAGCTGCTCCTTGTTTACTACTGAACACCACCACAGTCTAAAGGTCAGCAGCAAAGGACAACAAACCTTTGGAGCAGAGTTACTTTCTCCAGGGAATTAAAACAAAAAGGAAGAGTTATTGTAAACAGGACAGTTCACCCAGAAACAGAATTTCAGGCGACACAACCCCCCTGCGCCCGATGTGATACATCAACCCCAGGTTGTTGCAAAGACAGGGGAAAATACCCCGATTCTGGTGAGCCCAATGCATGGGCCTGTCACCAAGGAGGGCAAACCCCCACCCAGGATGCAGTCAGTGCACTCCTCCTATATTCAGGGACCACCAGATTGTGTTTGTCTCAAGGAGAAGCCTCAAGGTGGCTCTGGCTGCTCCTGGTTATTACCGCTTGGAGAGGGCACAGGGGCAGATGGCCATCCTGAGACATGGGTGCATCCAAGCCTCCCACCACCAGCATTCTTCTTCTTGATTGTCTTGGCTCTCTGAGCCACTAGACCCCACGGCCCCAGGATGCAAAGAATATCTGGAGACAAATCACAGAGGCATCAGCGGGGACCACAGCCCTGAGCTCATCTTGTCCAAAGTCTCCAAATCTGGGAGAGGTGAAGACAAACACTGCCACAGAGGGTGGCAGATTCATGCCAATGTCTGGGAACTTTAACCAACGTCGTTAACTCAGTTCTACTAAAAAGCAGGGATTTCTTAACATCAGGGAGCTGCGTCTGCCTGAACCCTCCTTCAGCCAGGGCTCGCTCCAGCCGCATGGATCCTTGGGGCTGAGCAAGACCTGGGGCTCCCCCATATTTTACAGCTCCTGTTGTTCAAAAGGAGCAGCAAAAGACAGTATCTTACTCAAAGCTTCAACTATGGCCCTTATACGTGCTCCTATGATTATTATTTGGCCTTGAGGCTGGGAAGTACAAATTGCATGGGGCTGACACAGACTTTCTAATATATTGTAGTTACAAACACAAAAAAAAAATCAAAGGCAGCCTAGTTTCGATGGAGGCAGTTGGGTTTGGTCAACCACCCATATTATTAATTTTTTTCATGCATTTTCGTCATTGTTGGATGTTCCCGAGGCCCAAAGTGCCACTCGTGCCATTGGGGTCTTGGCAGCTCTCATAGCTGCACAAGCAAAGAGCAAGGACTGGGTACAAGATCTGGTTCTGGGGCAGGATCTTCCAGTACCTGAAGCGGGCCTACAAGAAAGCTAGGGAGAGACTTTTTACAAGGGCCTATAGTGACAGTATGAGGGGGAATGGCTTTAAATTGGAAGGGGGAAGATTTATTTTAGACATTAGGAAGAAATTCTTCCTAATGAGGGTAGTGAGGTCCTGGCACTGGTTGCTCAGGGAAGTTATGACTTCCCCATCCCTGGGGATGTTCAAGGCCAGGTTGCATGGGGCCTTGAGCAGCCTCATCCAGTGGGAGGTATCCATAGATTGGAACTGGGTGATATTTAAGGTCCTTTCCAACACAAAACATTCCATAATTTTATGATCTGGTCCTTGGGCAAGATCTTGATCTGGCCCTGCGGTAGCACTCGGGGGGGCTCTGCAGCAGGACGTGGTCCTATGGAAGAATTGCCTCTGGGGCAGCACTTGGGGGGCTCTGGAGCAGCACCTGCCCCTGGCACAGCACTCGTGGGGCTCTGGAACCCAGGGGTGCGGGGTGAAGGCTGGTGTGCTGCCCGGTGGAAGAGGGCGAGCCTTGCCAGGTCCATCCTTACGGCCCAAAACAGCTCCTGGGCAACCCCGAGAGCCTCGCGGTGTGCGGGACACGTTCCTCTTATGCGCTTCAACTGCCTCCACCGACCCACGCGTGAGGTGTAAACCCCCCTTCCATCCCTCGGGGCAGCGAAGGGGTACGGGGAGGGGGTCAGTGAGGAGGGGGTGCAGGGAGGGTTGCTCAGAAGGGGCGACGGGGAGAGGGCTGAAGGGGGGTGGCTGACGGGGGGGGTGCTGAGAGGGGGCAGCGGGGAGGGGTGCGGGGAAGGGGTGGCAGGGAGGGCGGCGGGCCGAGAAAGGGCGCAGGGAGTGGGCGGCGGGGCGATCGCCCGGCGCTGCACGCACTGAATGGGTGGGGGGGCGGTTACGTGACGCCGGCGCCGAGACCACGCCCCCTCGCGCGCGCCCTTCC